>CAUYUJ010000093.1:20000-35000 GCA_963575745.1 Prorocentrum cordatum | reverse complement strand
CTTTCCAGGGCCCTGGCCCGCGGGGGGGGGGGCGGCGTGTTGAGCGGGCACTGGAATGGGCGGGGGACGTCCCTGGTCGGCCGCCGTCCTTCTCGGCCCAGGCTTCCTCGATGGCAGATCGATCTTACCAAAAAGAGAAGCGCAGGAGGAGGATGATGCTGATGCCGATGCTGATGCTGATGCTGTTGCTGATGCTGATGCTGCTACTGATGCTGACACTGATGCTGATGATGCTGGTTATGATGATGATGCTGATGTCGATGATGCTGCCGACGATGATGATGATGATGCTGATAATGATGATGATGATGATGATGATGATGATGATGATGATGACGCTGATGATGATGATGATGATGATGATGATGATGATGATGATGGTGATGATGATGATGATGATGATGATGATGATGCTGATGCTGATGATGATGATGATGTTCATGATGCTGCTGCAGATGATGAGGATGAGGATGACGATGCCGATGACGATGTGGACGAGGATGATCCTGCTGATGTTGATATGGATGATGATGCTGATGCTGATAATGATGATGCTGATGCTGATGCTGATGATGATAATGATGATGCTGATGCTGATGCTGCTCATGATGCTGCTGATGATGCTTGATGATGCTGACTGCTGCCGATGAGGCTGAGGAGGAGGATGAGACTGATGCCGATGCCGATACCGCTGCTGCTGCTGATGCTGATGCTGATGCTGCTTATGATGCTGCTGATGATGATGACGCTGATGATGAGGACGATGCTGCTGCTGATGGTGATCATGATGGCGACGACGATGCTCATGATGATGATGATTATGATGATGATGATGATGATGATGATGATGATGATGATGATGATGATGATGATGATGATGATGATGAATGAAGATGACGGTGATGATGATGCTGCTGCTGCTGCTGCTGTCTGTGTTGATGTTTATGATAATGATGCTGTTGCTGACGAGGATGATGGTGGTGGTGATGATGATGATGCTGATGATGATGCTGATACCGCTGCTGCTGCTGCTGATGTTGCTGATATTGCTGATGATGATGCTGATGATGATGACGATGGCAATGACGATGACGATGCTGATGCTAATGCTGATGCTGATGCTGCTTATGATGCTGATGATGGAAATGACGCTGATGATGATGATGGTGATGATGACGATGATGATGATGATGATGATGATGATGATGATGCTGACGATGATGATGCTGATGATGCTGATGATGCTGATGATGGAAATGATGCTGATGATGGCGCTGATGCTGATGATGATGCAGATGCAGATGCTGTTGCTAATACTGATGCTGATGCTGCTTATAATGATGCTGATGATGGAAATGACGCTGATGATGATGGTGATGATGATGACGATGCTTACGATGCAGATGCTGATGATGCTGATGATGCTGATGATGCTGATGATGGAAATGATGCTGATGATGACGCTGCTGATGATGATAATGATGATAATGATGATGCTGTTTATGATGATGATGCTGATGCAGATGCTGATGCTGATGATGCTGCGGATGATGATGATTATGATGATGATGATGACGATGATGTTGATGATGATGATGCTAATGCTGATGATGCTGATGATGATCATGATGATGCTGATGAGGATGATGATGACAATGATGATGCTGATAATGATGATGCTGATGATGATGATGACGATGATGATGGTGATGCTGCTGATGATGATGATGATGATGATGATGATGATGATGATGATGATGATGATGATTGATGATGATGATGATGATGATGATGCTGATGATGATGATGATGATGATGATGACGATGATGATGATGATGATCATGATGATGTTGCTGATGATGATGATGATGATGATGATGATGATGATGCTGATGATGATGATGCTCATGATGATGATGCTGATGATGCTGATGATGCTGATGATGGAAATGATGCTGATGATGACGCTGATGATGATGATGATGATGATGATGATGATGATGATGATGATGATGATGATGATGATGATGATGCTGATCATGACGATGATGACTGTGATGGTGATGGTAATGACGAGGCTGTTGATGACGATGGTAATTGTGGTAACGACGGGGACGGCGAGGAGGATGATGGGGATAATGAGGAGGATACAACATGTCCTCCCTCCCTCCCTTCCCCCCTCCCCTCCCGCTGAGGACGAAAGGCCGCCTGGCCGTGTCGCAGCTGCCGCCGTCGCGAGCCACGGGGTGCAGCCCCCCCCCGCCCCCCTAAGGACTACGACTAGGTACAAAGGAGCGCCCTCCTCTTGCTCCACCTCTGCCCCGCGTAACTTTTTGGCACAGGTGAGTCGCTCGTTGGTTCCCCCCACAGGGCTCGTTTCGATTCCTCTGGTTCGAGTCGATTTGATGTCGATGGCTTCCGATTCCGATTCGATTCGGCTTCGGATTCCGATTTGGCCTCCGATTTCTCACTGGAGGCCTGCTAGCCTGCCGATTTCCGCCGATTCGACTTCTCCCGACTCGGCTGCCGATGTCTTCCGATCCGATCTAATTTCGATCGCCGATCCGACTTGTCGATTCGACTCCTGGGCGCTCCTGCCCCAAGGCGGGCACGTCATCGTGCTGAACTGCGTGCAGATGCTGCTGTGGTCCCGCCTGCTGCCTGGGGGGGGGGCGCCGGGAGGCCTCGGAGGGGAGGGGCAGGGAGGATCGGGAGACTCTCCATGGGGGGGATCCCATGGGGGGGGCAGGAGGGGATCCCCCCCATGAAGAGTCTCCCGAGAGGAGAGGAGGTCTCGGTCTCAGGTTTGAGCTTTTTGGGGCGCTCTCGCTGGTCCTCGACGTTTTTTTCAGCTTCGGGATGCGCTGCAGCAGCCGTGCCCCGCCGAAGGCATTCTTCGGGGAACGCCCCGATCCTTCCGAACGGCCGCTGGAGTCTCGAGTTGTGGCCCACCAGACGGTGAGCGGAAGGTCGGCTGCGACGTTCGGGGGGGGGGGGAACGGGCTCAGGGGGAACGCGTCTGTGCGCAAGCAAATCAAGAACTTCGGCTTCGGCAGCGCCTGTATCCGAGGCTATGCCTCCTCTCGGCCTCGCTCTGAGGCTCCGCCGCTGCCTCCCTCCTCTTCTCTGCCTAATCCAAGCTTCGCGCGGCCCGCTTAGCTTCGACCAGAAGAGGTGCGCCCTCGACCCGCTGCTGGCGCCGTTCCTCTGTCTTGCTCATGCTGGCTCAGGGGTTTTGCCCCGTCAGCTAGATTGAGTTGGGCCACGTATGCTGGCGACATCACCTCATGTCAGTGGTAGGGGAGCGGCTCGCCGATCCCTTGGAACCGCTTCATCTTGGCAGCGCCAACTCAGGCCAACTGGCCTCTCTCGCAGCGCGAGTTCCTCCTGCAACGCAGAGATTCATGATCGTTGAGCTCCTCATTTGCGCGGTCGCGCGCTTGTGTTTCGCCAGTCCGTCCCTCGACATCAGCAGATGGATGGACCCGGCGACAGGGAGGGGAGCTTCATTTCAAAATTGCGCATGGAATCCAAGGTCGTGGATTCAATCCAAAGAAGAAGTGTGAATTTAGAGGTGAGGCTTCAGCTTCGACGTGCAGTGTTCAATTGCAGCCCGTATGATCAGGAAGTTCGAAGGAGCGGCAAGCCGCAAAGCATTCGCGTTCAAGAGCGAAGACCTGCAGCCCATCCGCCCGAAAGCGGGAGTGCTAGACGAGGGTGGCCGGGGCGGCCATCAAACAGTTCTTGAGGAAACAGCTCACACCGACTGCCTCGAGACCCTGTGGACGCCAAGGACAGCCGGAAAGGGCGAGACGATGGCCGATGTATGCGCGACGACGAAGCACTACAGAAGGCCGGGACGCGGATTTCGGACTACATTACAGTGTTCGGCCAGGGATTTACCCGCTTCGTCGAGGACGAGGTCCACATCACCGAGGATTCCGATGTGCATGGCTACTTTCCCACGCGGAGGCTAAACATCAGCATGGATCAGCGCGATCGCCTCATCGCGGCCCTATCAGACGACAGTAGAGTTCCAACGCTCGAGAGATTCGGACGGCATCCATGCGGATATTTCAGGATGGACATTTTAGCAACGCAGTCGGCTGCCACTCAAGCCCAGGAAGAATCACAGAGGAGGTCGCGCAGGGAGGCCACCACACAAGCAAGTCAATGCCTTCGGGCACGACTACGAGGCGGGCGATTCCGAAGAAAGAATTGATCAATACGACGTCGGAGTCGAAGAGCTCGTCCAGTGAGAGCTCGAGGCGTTGGCCACCGAGTTCGACGACGTCGACGAGGAGGACCTCGACCAGGAGCGGGCTGGCGCCGTGGGGGAGGCAGCGGTAAGACTTTCGGAGCTCCCAGAGGCGCTCGCCACCGTCCGCCACCTACTTGACAATCTATGGCGTGGGGGGTCTGCTGGATCGGGAGGTCCAGCGGTGGCGTTCCCATAGACAGGCGCGGGCGCTGAGGTGTGCGCGGGTGCCAAGGTGGCCGGTCAGGAGGACGACGTGCCAGGCGCTAAGGCATCGAGGGCATCTTCGACAAGCGAGTGAAGTGTTCCAAGTGCCGAGTATGTGGCGAGGTTGGAGACCCAGAGTGCCGAGGGCCCTGTCAGGATGCGGTCGTCACTTCCTTCGACGGGGAGTGCGGGGAGTAGTTGTGGAGATCTCGCAGTGAAGCTGGCCATCCAGTTCTGCGTCCTCCAGCGTGTGTTCGCGCCCGGCCAGTCTCCCGCGTGCCTGGGGGGCGTGGGCGACTCAGCATGCGTCCGCAGAGGGTCTACCGCGTTGGAGCGACTAAAGTATCAAGAGGCCTTGGGCATTGACGTGGAAGTGACATTTGAGACGGTCGATGATCGAGACGTTTAATGGCGGCGACGGCGGCGGAGCCAGATCCGCCGCCCTCGTCGCGTTTCCAGTCGCAGCGGCTAAGGTGCCGCACTGCGTCAAGGCCTACGTGCTGGATATCCGCGGCCTCGTGCCGCTTTTTGGGCGCGACTACCTCGAGTTGGCCAATTTAGAGGTCAAGACTACGCCGCCAAGGAGGCTTGCGACTGGCAGCCTGAAGGCGCCCCTGTTGGTAGACGTGGCCGCGGGGCACTGCGCGCTGGGCCCGGGGCCCCTCCCGTGCCGTGTGCTGGGCAGCCATGCCCCAGGCAAAACTGGCAAGGGCGAGCTGCGTCGTCGGCGGCGTCCCAGGGCCGCCAGGGAGAAGCTTGCGTCAATTATCCTATCCCTGATTTGGTGTCGACGTCCGCCGCGCCGCCTGAGGGCTCGCTGGGCGCCGACTTCGAGGGGCTCGATGGCGCCGGCGAGTTCCATCCTGGACCCTCGCGTGACCAGCATTGCTGCGTTTGTGCAGGCAAGATGAGATCCATTTGCTCGTGTGGATTGAACGCCCACTCGAGGTGCAGACGAGATGGGAGTTGCCCAGGATGCAAGTGCAGTGGCGACATGGTCGGCTTCGCCCTGGGGCAAGTGCTCGAGCCTCGTGCAGGGCGGCATTTCGGCGGTGCATAGAAGGCGGCAAGCTGAAGGATTTTGCAGGGGCCACAAGGGCAAATTCGCTTCATAATCACAACGTGGCCCCATTCGAGTCGAGCGACTTGTCCGGCTCGATCGAGCACGTCAAGTCCATGGGCAGGCTGTCGCAGCCATGCGTCGGGCGCCCGGGAGCGTTCGCCTGCTCGAGCAGGCGCGCGAAGCCAACGGCCCACTAGGCAGGCAGCTAAGGTGCGCCAAGGTCCGGCGAGGCTCCTGGCATCTACCCGCCGAAGTGCGACCTGGGAAAGCGGGCGTCGGTGGAAGGTGTGCTAGTCGAGGTGCGACGCAAGGAGAAGCATGTCTACGCCCCGGCGACCTGGGTCGGCATCCCGTGCGCTCCGTGGCGCGCGCGCCAGCGCTACTTGGAACTCCGGGGCGCCTGGCCCAACGCTCGCGATTTCATCTTGTGAGGCAGGGGGGCAGGGGGGTCATGTGAGACGTCCTGGCGCCTGCGAAGACTACGTCTGGAGTCGACCCCGACGGGCTTTTAGCAGCGTTTCGCGAGCGACAGCTGGAACTCGAAGTGCATGCCGAAGGGGTTCGCCCAGATCCAGGAGATCCTGGGTCTGCAGGCCGCCCTCGACGGCTGCCATTGCGGTATCGAGACCAACGAGGGCGAGCCCATCAGGAAGCGATTTCGCGCCCCGACCAGCCGCCAGCTATTGGTGGGCAATCTCTACAAGAAGCGCGGCGGCACTCGCCGGCGTCCGAGGGTGCGCTCAGGCAGGGGGCTCGCCGCGACGGGCCGCTGCGCCGCGCCGCTGGTCGAGGCGATCGCGCGCCGTCGTGGGCCTCCCGACCAGCGCTACCCTGGCCGGGGCCATGCGCCCCAAAGCAGGCTCAGCTGAGGCCATCGCTGCAACTGGGGCTTACAAGTGCCTGGACTGCGAGAGGCGCATGCCCCCCCGCATCTCGACGCCAGCGTCGCTTCGCTCGAATTCCCGTGACTTTGGGGGTTGTGTAGCCATCGACCTCGCGGTTCTTGCCGACGTCAATGGCGGGCAGGCCCAGCGACGGAAAAAACGTAGACATGGCCGCCCAATTCCATCGGCTGGCGCCTCGCGTCGTGCGACTTCGCGCGCTATGTTCCCCGCGATGTGTGTGAGCTGGGCCGGGCAGGCCCGCGCAAGCATGGTCGACTTGGGTGGCGAGTTCGAGCGGGAGTTCCGGGGCGAGCACGGCGGCGCGCGCGCGGAGCTGATCGCCGCCGCCGAGCAGGCCCCCGCCCGGAACGGCGTCTGCGAGAGGCGCGGCGGCGAGTGGAGGTACATCGCGAAGGCCATCGTTGACGGATTCCAGCTTGACTTCGCAGTGCTTGGCGTAGTGGGGCGGCTCTGCGCCGTCGCGAACTGGGCGCTGCTCGCCGCGCGGCATCCAGTCCAACCATGCGCGCCTCTATTGGGCGAGCTCGAGAATGTGCGACCTTGCAGCAGCGCGCGGGCGCGCTGTCGGCTGACCGGCCCGGCCCATGCCGTCGAGTGCGACGGGGGGCTCTCGGCCGCCGTGCTAGCCAGTGGCCGAGGCCGAGCTGCTCGGGCCTCCAGCCCCAACTTCAACATCGGGGGCAGGTTATCTCCTGGCGGAGCCAACGAGGCCAAGCTTATATGAGATTTGAAAAGGCACGGCCCGGGGCGTCGCCATCGGCTGCGAACGCAGCGGCGCGTGGGTCTCCCACCGCGATGCTATGCTGGAGTGCTCGCCGAAAGATTTGCGACGCGCGCTGCCAGAATAATGCGTTCATTGGAACGCGACCCGGCGTTTATCGCCGAGAACGACTACTTCGACGTGGCCGTCGGCGGAGTGGAGATCCCGGATCCGCCGCGGGCCCGTCCGACCTTTGGGCGACGATTCGCAGGCGAGCGTCCAGCCCGTCCTAGATCCCGCGTCGTCTTGGCCGAGGAGGGGCCTGCCCCGGCCCCCGCCGAGCCCGAGGGCGAGTCGGCCAACTCGCGGGCGACGGACGTCCAGAACGCCGACGCTGACGCTGGCGCTGGCATCTACGCCGAGGAGCAGCAGGTCCCCGCGCCGCCCAGACCTCGCTGACCTCGCGCGGAGGCTGAGGCGTCCGTGCCGCCGTCGTCGCCGACGGCAGCGCCGAGCACCGATTGCGACGAGACCGAGGAGGTTGCCGCCCCCATAACAGACTCCAAGGAGGAGCACCCCCGGGAGGGCCTGAGACGCCGTGGGGCCAGCAAGATTGACCAGGCCGCAACCGCGACTTCGACCTCGGGCTCGCCTGGCTTCGGGCGCGACCCTGTCTTGGACGAGGCAATGCCTGGCCCCGCCAAGTCCGTGGCCGAGGCGACGCCGCCGCGGCGCCGGCGACGGCGCGATCGCGTCGACGACTTGCCTCGCAGCGTCCAGGCGATTCTCGCGAGCCAGCAGACGAGCAAGAAGCAGCGCGTCGACGAGCGCCTCATCGTGGAGTTGGCGCTCAAGGAGTCTGTCGATTTCGAGTACTTTACTTGCTGCCTGACTCACTTCAGGCGCGTCGACGTCGCGGGGAAGTGAAGGAGGTCGCCTGCGAGGGCCTGGCTGGCGCATGGCAAATCAGGATGAGAAACGCCATGGCTTCATAATGGGGCGAGTGGTATGTGCTAACCAGGAGGAATGCGGTAGCTACTGCGCCAGAGGCTCAAGCCCGAGGAATTTTGCACGAGGTGGGCGCGCGCCGACAAGGGTGCTGACGAATTCAAGGCAAGATAGGTAATCCGAGACTGCTGGGGGCGCGACGTCGAAATCCCCGACGGCCCTCCCGCTGGGGGCCATGGCGCATCCTGGGTCAAGACAGGATTCGCCGCCCAAACAGGCTGGGCATGTGTCTTCTACGATGGGCCTCCTGGCCGAGGGCATCGACGGGTTCCCGATGGCCAATGTGCCGCTGGAGAATCTGCCTCCAGGCGCTTGCCCAGGTCGGTTCTTCCTCGCCCAGGGGGGCATCTACGGGGCCAGGGCGCTGGCCAGGCCTGTCACCTCTGCGTGCGTTCCGTGTTCCAGGAGTCCCAGATCTACGAGAGCAAGCTGGAAAATGGGGTTGGTACTGCATGGTGCGCAGGGGGAGACCGTTCTCGTGGTCTACTCCCATGTGGATGACATGTTCGCAGCGTGGGGCAAATCATCGACGTGGAGGTTGGCGACGTAAGCTTTCTGGGCACGCCAGAGGAGATCGGCAGCTTCAGGGCCACCGACGGGCATGTCCAACGGGTGGCTACTCGATCGAGGCCCGGGGATCGGCAAGCGCGAGATCTCGGGCGTGGTAGGCCTCGACAAGTTGGTTCTCGAGTAAGCAGAGCTCTACGTTATTGGCTCGAGTGGTGCGAGGCCGCGCGCAGGTGCTGCGAGCGTAGGTTGCATTCTACGGAGACTCGGCCTCCGCGATCGCCCGGGGGGGGGGGCGAGAAGTGCCAATGCGTCCTGGCAGGGGGCCTCGCCCGCGAGCTTCAGGAGGTCGTCCGGGGAAAGTCCCTCGCGGTGGTTCTGCTCGCGCGGTGCTCGGGGCGAGTCGAGCGGGTCGTGCGCAGCATCCTCGGTGCCGAGGCCCGCGCGATCAGCGAGGCATTCGAGCGCGCCGATTGGTGCAGGCAGGTGCTTGCGGAGTTCATCTTGGCGGCCATGATGGGCAAATCACCCGAGCTCCAGGGCGCGGCCCTACTCCGGGAAATTCAAGATGACGAGCTGACAGCGAGAGCCTGCAGGTGACCGTCGAGAAGGACGCCGGCGTCGTCCAGGACAGGAGGCTCAGGGTCGTCGCGAGCATGCTCAGGGAGACGTGCGCACTTGTGGCATCGGTGACGAGCCCGCGCCATGGTGGCAGACGCGTTGACGAAGGTCGTGCTCGTGGCGCTCTTGACGAAGTTCGTGAAACTCAAGGGCAAAACTGTCATCTTGATATTGACGCTCGCCTCGCTGGCCACCCGCGGCATGGCGTGGCCACTGCGGCGCTCGCAGGAGCTGGGGTGCCCGCTCGACGAGCCGAGCTCCTGCGCATGGAGCCTTGCGCCGTGGAGTGGCTCATCTGCCCAAAAGGGTTCGTGCATGCTTGCGTGTGTCAAGCAGCTGCCGCTGATGGAGACCACCGAGACGATCTCGAGGACCGAATCCGACGGCGAGGCCCCCGACGAGCAGATTCCCGAGCTCAAGATAGTGCGCGCCTGCGACGTGGTGACGGTGAACCATGCGACCTGAGTGCAAAAACTTCGTCACAACCCCGTGAATCATTACTTGGGCGAGGCCGCCTACGCCAGGACGTACTGCCGACCTGTGGTAAGCACGCAGCCCACGAGTCGTTGCGCAGCTGCTTCGCGCGCTGCCCGGACGTCCCGACGGAGAGAGGCCGGAGAGGTCATCGTGTTCAGAGGGCAGAGGCCCGCCAATTTGAGAGGTTCATTTAGCGAGCCTCTCTCTCATGCGAGAGGCAAGTGGGCCTCCATTCGCCTCCTGGGCCACCGACGGCCCCGTCCGAGTTTTTTTTTTGAGCGGCCGCCTTGGCCGCCTTCCGTGTGCGGGGCGAGACGGCCCTAACCGCCCGAGGCCTCGCAGCCTCTGCCAGGAGCCCGGCCAGGCTCAATGTGTTGTATTGTGCTGCCCGCTTTTGGCAGCCAGGCAAGATACCTTCCTCTTCTTCCTCTTCCGTTCTTATGGGTAGGCGCGCTGCAAGGTATTTGTTTATGTTCGAAGAGTTTCACTGCCATGTGGTTTGTTCGGCTGTGTTTGAGCTCGGCATATCGGCCATGTGGTTTTGTGTGTTCCCCCCGAGGTCCTCGGTTCGACTTGCTGCTCTTCTTGGGCTTATTCGTAGAACTGTACAGCGCACGCGTGGAGGAGCTTGCGTAAGCAAATTGACATATATGGTTGGATCGCCCTGCTGCTGCACCTGCTAGTTCCTTACCGTTCTTTCTGTAAATCTGTTTGCTCAGGCGCTTTGACCAGCTAGATTCTGTTGGGCAGAATCTACGACCGATATCCACCGCGTCCGCATCGACCCCCCGATCGCCATTTTATCGCCGATGCGGGCTCGACGTCATTTCTTGACTAGGACCGTACAGTTTTGCCTTCAGGAGTCGGTTGTAGCTCTATCGGCGATGTTTTGCCGATTCAAGTTCCTTGCGTTCCTCCATGACCTGTCCCCCCTCTCGTTTCCCTCAGGGTCGGAACAGAGGTCAGCATCGACAGTCCAATCCCGGTCCCCAGTGGGTACACGTTTTGCCCGCCAGCCGACCTGGCCCCCTGGGTGGGCTAGGTGCCGTTGCCGTTGGGTTCTTTGGCACTTGTCCCCACCTGGAGCCGGTAGGCTGGTGGCGTGAAAGAGCCTTGGGTCCCTGTGGACAGGGATAGGTATCACGGTTTTGAGGAGCAAGGGGAGGCGGATACAGTTGCGGAAGTGGAGCAGGAGGAGAAGCAGGCAACAGTTGGCAGCGTCGGAGGAAATATTGCATCTTAGCGCAGGTGCGCTTGCAGGTGATGCCAGCTTGTTCACATGATTGACGTGCGTCGCAAAATCATGCATGCCAACGCTGTCCAGTCATGGCGCGGAAGGTAATCAGCATGACCCGTTGAGTCAATAGTTCTTTTGACGTGCTCGTATTTTTCGTGGTCCTCCTCCCCCTTTCTTCGGTTTATGGGGCTGCAAATCCTCCTGGCCACCCTGTCCGGCGCCGTTGACGAGTGGATCCCTGGTCTGAACACGGAGGCGACCCTGGGAGGACGCCAGGAAGCTCGGGAATCACAGGCAGGCTCAGAAGCTGTTCGTAGCGCATCGCGATGCCAGTGTAAGATTCACAGTCAGCCTGGCGGTAATGGTGATGACGATGGTGGCGGTGGTTGCTCTACGGATGCGATGAGCAGAGGTCTATAGAGGAGGAGGAGGAGGAGGAGGAGGAGGAGGAGGAGGAGGAAGAGGAGGAGGAGGAGGAGGAAGAGGAGGAGGAGGCGGACATGGACCACTGAGACGCAGACAAACAGGGTCGTCTGCACCGACGCTGGCGCGTACCCTTGTCCGCGCAAGGTCGCGCGTGCGCGCCCTCGCTTCCGGTGTCGCGTGCCGCGCTGGCGGCCCGCGTGAGCCGCCGCTTGAGGTCGCTGTGTCGTCTCGCGTCTGACCCATGGGCTTCGTCGCCCAGCTGGCTCTGCCCTGTCGTGCCAGGGCGCCGTGTGGAGAGCGACGATCGGTGGGGCTGTGAGGGCCGCAGCGGGAGCAGGAGCCGAGCCGCCAGCCAGCCCGAGGCGAGTGAGCGGGCCACGCCCACGCACGCCGCACCCTCGCACGACCCAGGGCCCCCACTCAAGCAGCGAAAGGAGGACGCTCGCGTGCACGAGTCCACGTCGGTCTCGAGAGCACGCATCGGTGCGAACGTTCGCCTCACGAGGCTGATCTCGCGGCCTGCGGGGTCTCCTCCTCCTCCTCATCTTCTTCCTCATGCTCATCCTCATCCTCATCCTCCCCCTCCTCCTCCTCCTCCTTCTCCTCCCCATCCTCCTCCATCTCCTCCTCCTCCCTCCTCCTCCTCCTCCTCCTCCTCCTCCTCCTCCTCCTCCTCCTCCTCCTCCTCCTCCTCCTCCCCTCTCATCCTCATCCTCCCCCTCCTCCTCCTCCTCCTTCTCCTCCTCCTCCTCCGTGTGCATGTGCGCGGTTGGGCGCGCACGTCCCTGGTGGGCTCCCGGGGGGCGGCATCGGGGGCTCGAGGCAGGGCCCGACGGGGGGCGCGAGGGGGAGGGCCGCGCGGCGCGCATCGAGGGGGGCGCGATCGTGCGCGCGCGCTAGCCGGCGACCTCCCGTCGGCCCGCGCAATGGGGAGGAGGAGGAGGAGGAGGAGGAGGAGGAGGCGGAGGAGGAGGAGGAGGAGGAGGAGGAGGAGGGGGAGGAGGAGGAGGAGGCGAGGAGGAGGAGGAGGAGGGAGGAGGAGGAGGAGGAGGAGGAGGAGAGGAGGAGGAGGAGGAGAGGAGGAGGAGGAGGAGGAGGAGGAGGAGGAGGAGGAGGAGGAGGAGGAGGAGGAGGAGGAGGAGGTGGAGACGGACATGGACTGATGGGGGCGCGGTGTGCGCGCGTAGGCGGGCGACCTCCCGTCAGCCCGCGCAGTGGTAAGGCGGAGCGGTCTTCCAAGGTTGCCCTAAGTCGGGCCTGTCCCCCTACAGGGGGATTTTCGACGAAACATAAAACATACCCCAAAGATATCCAAACAATAGTCCAAAAGTAGTCTGGGGACTATTTTTTTTTTTTTTGTTTGCCTTCTTGGGGTATTTTTTGAGTATTTTTTTTTTTTTGATTTTTCGTAGAAAATCCCCCTGTAGGGGGACACGCCCGACATAAAGGTTGCCCCTGCCTCCTTCGCCTCCTCCCCGTCGGCCCGTCCTTGGCCGCTTCCGCTGGCCTCGCCCCGCTCGCGAAGTGCCGGCGTGGCCTTCCAAGGCCCTCGCACCCTCATCGTGCGTCATTCTTTCACGGGTTCGCTGTATCTATCTATCTATCTATCTATCTATCTATCTATCTATCTATCTATCTATCTATGTATATATATAGCACGGTAACCAATGCCGGCACTACCTGACAGCCGACCGCTTGCAGAAAGGTGAGGCCTTGTCGTGTATCGGCTCGCCCATGCAGGTTGGCCGGCGCGCTGTTGCAGGCCAGTTGCTCGTTTCTTCCGCATCCTTCTTCCCTTCCTCCCCTCGTCCTCCAGCCAGCTCCTGTAGGGAGCTAATTAGTGCACTCATCTCGCCGACGGCATATGTTACAGCTCTCGTTCGGTATCCTTGGTTCACGTCGGCGGCGAGCCCAGGGGAAGTGAGAAGGGGCAGGCTTTCTTAGAAGGCTCGGACGTCCCCAGGCTTTCTCAGAAGTTTCGTAAGTTATCTTCGAAGATGCAGAACGCTTCTCAGCAGGCGCGAGGGCTTCTGAGAAGTCTGGCCGATTTCTGAGAAGGCCTTCTCCTTCTCACTGTCGGCTACGCGCAGAGAGTGGGGCAGGGGGAAGGGGGCGGGCTTCTTAGAAACACCGCTGCTTCTTAGAAGGCGCGGGCCTTGTCTGTAGATACAAGGCCCGCGCCTTGTAAGCAGCGGGCCCCTTCTACTAAGAAGCATGCCCCCTCCCCCTACCCCCTTTCTGCGTGCCGCCAACACTTCTCCCCCCCTCTCCGCCGCCGTATCCAGGCATTTCCCGCAGCGCGAAGGTCGCGCGCCGAGTCAGCTGAGCACGACGCAGCGCGCTTAAACTGACCTCTAGCGGAGGGCAGCAGGGCGACCACGGCACTGCTCCGAGGTCCCGATGCAGCTCCGACGTGCGTTCTCCCGTCGCGGGCGGCGGCTTTTCATGGCGTGCAGGGAACCCCTTGCTCCGATGCTGGGGTTTATCCATATACTTGGTATCGCTCGGACGTGTGCATTTTTTCTCGGAGGGGACCATCGAGGAACATCCTGGATCATCTGGCAACAAATCACCCACGAAACCGAAATGCTCGGGGAATGGATGTCCAAGCAAGGGCAAATCTATGCGCCGTATAGGACGCGGTAGATCTGGATGTACTCGCCCCCCCCGGCAGGGCCCACATGTCTGGTGGTCTTCGGCCCATCTCGCCACATTGTCCAGGTTGTCCGTCGGAGGCCTCCTGGATGCATGTTAAGGGTCTCGTGGGATGCTTCTCGGTTGCCTCTTGGATGCAGCTTCAACATCTTAGGGCTTCTTGGGTGCTTCTTTGGGGCCTCTTTTGGGCCTCGTGGGGGGTGCTCGGGGCCTCGTCGGGGCCTCTTGGGGGCCTGCTGGCGGTCTCGGGGGTCATCTTACGAAGGGGTGCCGGGCTCACAGTACCAGTTCGTCATCCCCCTGGCCCCTCCTGGGGCCCTCGTGGTCCGCTTGCGCCATTGATGGAAGAAAGGGGTGTTCTTAATGTCACCCCCCCCCGCCAGGGGCCCAAACATGGCTCCTCGGGGCCCTCTTGGGGCGCTCTTGCGGCGTTCTTGGGCGCTCTTGGGGCAGTCCTGGGCCCCTATTGGGGTATTGGGGCTCTCTTGGGCCATTTTGGAGCCATCCTGAAACCCCAGTTGGAAGCGAAACGGCGAGAATCAAATAATGGGCTCCGTGGCCACTTGGAGCCGTCTTGGGGCTGTCACGGCGCTTCATGTAGGCATATCAGGAGTTATCTCGAGCCATCTGGGGCAGTATTGTGCGATCTTGGAGGCCGCCTGGGGCTATATGAGACCCTCTTGAGGCCATCTTGGGTCATCTTGGACACTCCAATCCCTCGCGATGAGGGCAAGGTAAACCTCTCCCCGAAGGGGAAGGAGGTTGGAAGAGGAAGCGTCTTAAACCACCTACTCCCAAAGGGCTGGGAGGGGCTTCAGCTTACGCAGAGGGCAGGGAGCCTAATCGGCCTTTCACAGGATCATCGCTGCCACCAGTGCTGTGCATGCACTACGTTCACTTTTGATTGGTCACCGTTTTTCCTATGATTGTACTGC
>CAUYUJ010000093.1:0-15000 GCA_963575745.1 Prorocentrum cordatum | reverse complement strand
TCAGCCATCAGCTGGTGCTGCTGCTGGTGGTGCTGCTGAGGTTGTTGCTGCCTCTGCTGGTGCTGCGGCTGGTGCCCTGGAAGGCCTGTTGGGGCCATCCAGGAGAGCATCGATCAAAAGATGGGGGGTCTTCGATTTCGGCCCCTTCTCAGGAGCCCTCAACATCGCCTCTTGGAGCTCTCCTGGGGCTCTTTGGGAGGTTATTGGAGCTCTCTTGGGGCTGTTTTAGAGGTCTTGGGGCCCTCTTGGGGCCCTCTTGGGGCTCTCTTGGGGCCCTCTTGGGAGCCCTGGAAGGCCTCTTGGGGCCATCCTGAAGGCCATCGATCAAAGGAGGAGATGGTGTAACGTTCGGTCCCCCCCCATAGAGGCCAACATGGGGCCAACACCTTAGTAAAACCAGTGATTTGGGCTTCTTCGCCGAGGCCGTACGCCCTGACACCTCGCGGAACCCCCTCACAAAAGTCCAGGGGAGGGGTATGGGGGAGGGGTCAAGACGCCCTCCCCGCCCGCAAGCCGTCTCGCTCATTCCCTCCCGCCCTCCCAACACATACGTAGCACCCGAGCCTGGCCGGAGCCGCAGCATATCCAGCAGTCGTCTTTGGATGGGCAGCTACTGGGGGCGACTCCGCCGCCGCCGCCGCCGCCGCCTCCGCCGCTGCCGCCGCCGCCCGCCGCCGCCGCCGCCGCCGCTGTCCGCCGCCGACGCGCCGCCTGCCGCCGCCGCCGCCGCCGCCGCGGCCGCCGCCCCGCTGCCGAATCGCCGCCGCCGCAGCCGCCGCCGCCGCCCCGCCGTCGCCGCCGCCGCCGCCGCCGCCACCGCCGCCACCGCCGCCGCAGCCGCCGCAGCCGCTGCCCCCGCCGCAGCCGCCGCAGCCGCCGCCGCCGCCAAGTGTATTTTGTATTTTGT
Organism: Prorocentrum cordatum; assembly: GCA_963575745.1. Classification (NCBI taxonomy): domain Eukaryota; class Dinophyceae; order Prorocentrales; family Prorocentraceae; genus Prorocentrum; species Prorocentrum cordatum. The sequence continues at coordinate 14,093 of CAUYUJ010000093.1, read as the reverse complement.
TGGCAGGGATGATGGGTGGAGGCCGCATCGGGTTCGCTGCGCATGCTCCGAATTTGGAGGCAGAGTGTGTTGCACATTGTTTTTTTGCAAGGGGTGGTGGTGGTGGGGGGGTGGCGCGTGGTCTCGGGTTGGCTCCCAGTCGCCCGGGGGAGGGGGTGTATATTAATAGGGAACAATGATGAACCCCTCCTCGTAGGGGGAGAGAGTTTTTTTTTGGAATAGGGAAGAGGAATTTCGTTAGACCACTTGTGCCCAGAGGGCTGGTGGGATTGCGACGCTTCGGTGTTGATCCTCCGCTGCATCATGTTGCTGCTGCTCCTCCACCTCCTCCTCCCCCTGTCCCTACTCCTCGCCTTATTGTCGTCCTCGGTTCTCCCCCTCACCTCCCTCTTCTTCCCTCCCTCTGCGCCCCCCCTCTCCCCCTCTCTGCTCCTCCTCCTCTTCTTTTCCTCCTCCTCTCCTCCTCTAGACCCACACTTGTTACTCTTCATCCACCCAATTCCGTCGCCGCCATCCTCCACCCCTTTCTCCTTCGTATCCTCCCCCTCCTCCTTCACCCCCTCATCCTTCTCTTCGTTTCCTCCTTTAACTCCTTCTCCACTGCAACCTCCTTTCCCCTCGTGCTCTTCCTTGTCCTCTCTCCTCCTCCTTTTCGGCTCTCCCCCCGCCTCCCTGAGGGCACGGAAGGGGGGACAGAAGACCATGTGAGCAGATGAGGACACTCAGCCATATTTCATGGTTGCCATTCCGAGAAGAATTGACCGCGCGAGGATCCATTCAGCAATTCTGGGTTGATGCTGCCCACCCCAGACGATCCCAATTGCGGAAGTGTGAAGAGGCTGCCGTTCGGACGTGCACATCCTTATTTCCTGGTTTCCTCGGCTCTGCGTCTGCCTCTTCCCACTGGTCCCCCTTCGTCGCCTGTCTTTGCCCTGGCTGCCTTCTCCCTCTCCCCGTGCTTCTCTCTCGCTGTCCCGCCCCCTGCCTTGCTGCTGTCCTGCACTGCCGCTGTCGGCCGCACACTGCACCGAGCGCTTTGGTCACGATGCCAGTGCCGTGTCCTCGATTTGATCGTTGGCACGCCTGTGCTTCTCCAACATGCCGAATATCTAGGGCTCCTAGATGGGGTCGGGGTAGATGGGGTCGGAGGATCGCTCCACATCGCCGATGCATAGCCAATGCGGCTCGATGTGGATCCCGATTTGCTTAACGTCGACGTCGCCGATGCATCGCCCCCGTCGACGATGCATCGCTGGTGCATCGCCGATGCATCGCCGATGCATCACTGATTCATCGCCGGTGTATCGGCGATGCGGCGCGATCCTCCGACCCCATCTACTCCGACCCCATCTAGGAGGTCTCTAGAATATCGTCACACCGCGAACGTAGAACAGCGTGGTGCGAGAATCCACCCCTGCAGGAGTGGAAGCTGAGCAGCCGACGGCGGAAGGCGATGGCGTGCTGGGCGACCCTTTTAGGCCACCGCATCTCAGTCGGGGTAGCGGGAGTCATGTGAAGCAGGTTCCTTCTATCGCCGCGATCCTCCATTCTGATTCTCCCCTGGCAACCCAGTGTAGCACCGCGGCCCCGAGCATGCGTCCAGGTACGGCCACAACGTCGAGCCCCCCCCCGCCCCGCGGCATGTCTCGCCAGCCGTGGGTTGTGTTCTCGATGTCCCTGCACAGCCGCCTCTCCTCCTTTCGTTGGCTTGACCTCCCTGGTCCTGCGCCCCCCCCTCCCGCACGCGTCTCGCGTGCCTTCGCTCCTCTATTCTCGTCGTGTGGCCGAGGGTGGTGGTGCTCGAGCAGCGGGCCACTCTCGCACTGGCCAGCTGGCGGCAGAGCGCGTACACGTTGTTCTCGTCTGTGCGGTGTGGCAGCACTTTTTCCAGCAGGGAAAGCCTTCCCTTCCGGCGTGCCCCCCACCCAAACAAGGAGATCTTGCACTCTTGGTGTGTCGGCAGTGTGAAGCAAGCTACGCTTGGTGTGAGCTTTGTTGCATGTGGTGACCGCAATGCGATCATAGCGATGTGGTGCAAGCTGTGCGGCGTAAATTGTGAGATGTACGCAGGGTGGTGTATTACACACACGCACATATATATAATCTGCGTACATATATCCAGCTGCCAGCGGCACGTCCCGCCATCGTGTCAGCCCAACATTCTTTGTGGTGACTGTTCGAGGGGGCACGGGAGGGCGTCACGTGTGACGTTTCGCGCCTCCAGGTTTGGGAGAGCCGTGGCGAGGATGTTGAGGAGTATGAGGATGATGATGATGACGACGATGACGACGACGATGATGCTGATGATGCTGATGATGATGAGGAGGATGCTGCTGATGATGATGGTGATGAGGGGGGAAGGAGGAGGAGGAGGAGGAGGAGGAGGAGGAGGAGGAGGAGGAGGAGGAGGAGGAGGAGGAGGATGCAACTCGTTTGGGCCGTCTTGGGGCTGTCTTGGCCTCCTGTGAGGCAGTCTTGAAGTCTTGAAGGGGTCTCTCGGGGCCATGTTGGGCCGTCTCAGGGCCCGCTTAAGCCCGCTTGGGGCTCTCTTGGGCCGTTGTTGTGCCCTCCTGAGCTTCTGGTCTCAGGCCGTCTCTGGCCCCACGGGAGGCCCCTTTCTTGGGTCGTCCCGGGGCCGTCTTGGATGCCTCCTGGGCCGTCGCGGAGTCCTTTTGTGCCGTCTTGAGCTGACGGCAGCCAGAGAGGCGAGAATGCCAACATCATGCACGAACCCAGTGAATATCAATGATTTTGGCTTCTTCGGACCCTGTTGGAGGTCTTCCTGTGGCCCTCTGGGCCCTCTTGGAGGTTCCTTGGGCCGCCTTGAGTCAATACTCGGCCGCCTTGGGGCCATCCTGGGCCGTTTTCAGTGCATCTTGGGCCACCTTGGTGTCTTTGGTTGCCCGCGCGGGCCGCCTTGAAAGCTCGGGATGGTTTTGACAGAGGGCTCGTGGCTTGGGAGGCCCTGGAGCGCTTGGGAGCAGCGCTTGGGAATGCGGGAGGTGCACGATCCTTGATCGGGTGCCTGCGGGATGAGGGGTCCAGGAGTAAGCAGCCATGCGGGAAGTGCACAATCCCCGAGCTGGCGCGCATGGAAGGAGGGTTCGGGCATCAGCTGCCCTGTGGGAAGTGCACCATCCTCGAGCGTGCACGCGTGGAGGGGGGGATTCAGGGCATCCGCTGCCACGCAGGAGGTGCACCCATCCTCGAGCGGGCACGCGCGGAACGGGGGCTGTGGCACTCGCTGCCATGCTGGAAGCGCACCAGCCTCGAGCGGGCACGCGCGAGGGAGGTGGCCTCGGAAAGGAGGGGCGAGGCATGCAGCAGTCCGCGGGCAGCGTCAGGAGGAGGAGGAGGAGGAGGAGGAGGAGGAGGAGGAGGAGGAGGAAGAGGAGGAGGAGGAGGAGGAGATGGGGGAGGCGGAGGAGCAGGAGGAGGGGGGGGGTCCCTTTATCAGATGGCAAAATTCCCCACCAGACAGACCTTAGCATGCTTCCACGCCTCAGCGTGCCAGAGGGGCACGGTGGCTGATTTGTGTATGTATGTATGTATGTATGTATGTATGTATGTATGTATATATATATATATATGTATTTACACATCCTGCATATACGTATACATATATATACACATATACACCATTTGTATATAAACAAATACATATATATATACACAAATACACATTCATCTGTATATCACATTATAGTTCCATATCTCTCTCTCTATATATATATGCAAATGTATGCATGTATACAAGACTGCAGTGGCGCTTGGCACCATGCACCTTGTTCCTTGTAGTTTCGGATGCAGGCGGCGCGCGTGCGAGTGGACATGGGGCGGGCCACCGCCAAATCGGAATGGGCGAGGAATTCCGAGGCGGGAGCAGCCGGACAACACCAGCTGAGGCCAGCTCAGGGCGTCTCGGGGCCCAGAGGCACGAATACGTCTCAGGCCTGTGGCTGGTCTAGCATGAAGCAAGGCATCCTCCTCTGTCTCCTCCTCCCCCTTTTCCTCCTCTCCTCTCTCCTCCTCATCCTCATCCTCTTTCTCCTCTCTCTCCCTCTTCCTCTAATTTCTCCTTCTCCTCCTCCTCCTCTTCCTCTTCCTCCACTTCCTACTCGTCTTCTTCTTCCTGCTTCTCCTCTGTCTGCATCTTCTCCATTATTCTGGTCCTTCTCTCCGTCCTCGTCGTCCTCTTCATCCTCCTCCTCCTCCTCCTCCTCCTCCTCCTCCTCTTCCTTCCCCCCTCCTTCTTCCCAATGTGTCGCGCGCTTTCGTTTCCAATCGGCTCCTGCGGCCTCAGGAGGGCCCCAGAGGGTTTCAAAACAGGCGCCAGAGAGGCCCAAGGCTGGCCCATCAGGGCCTGGGAAGGCCACAATCCAACAGGGCCCGCAGAGTCGGACATTAGAAAACAATATTTGGAAAAACAATGTTTTCGACCCTCTCTCTTTTTCGCTTCTGGATGACTCGACAGGCGTCAAGATGACCTCGGGATTGCTTCAGAGGGGCGCAAGCCGAGGCCCACAGGCCCAAGGCTGGCCGAAAAGGGCCCACATAATTGATAATACTCAAAACAAAACCATGGGACAATCGATGTTTTCGGTCTTCTCGCTTTGTCGCTTCCGATTGGCTCTTGACATCTCTCGAGGCATCAAGATAAGCCCATGACGGCTCCAAGTGAGTCCCCAGAGGAGCCAGGAGGGCGCAGACTGGCCCTAGAGGGCCCGGAGGTTCGAACATCAATGAAAACCCATGGGCAAAGCAATGTTTTCGCCCTTCTCGCCTTTTCGCTTCTGGTTGGCTCGGGAGGCGTCAAGATAGCCCCAGGCTGGCTCTAGAGAGGCGCAAGCCGAGGCCCACAGAAGCCAAAGGCTGGCCGAAAAAGGCAAAAATAATTGACAATCGAGGAGAACCCATTGGGAAATCAATGTTTTTGGCCTTCTCGCCTTTTCGCTTACTATCCGCTCTTGAGGCGCCAAGATTGCCCCATGACGGCTCCAAACGAGTCCCCGGACGAGCCCTAAAGAGATTTAAGGCTATTCGATAAGGCATTGAAAATCAATGCATGAGAAAACAACGTTTTTGGCCTTCTCGCTTTGTCGCTTACGATCAGCTCTTGAGACGTCGAGATAACTTCAGGAGGGCTCCAAATGAGTTCCCAGACGATCCCCAAAGAGGCCCAAGGCTGGCGCAACAGGGCCCGGAAAGTCGAACATCAGAGAAAGCCCTACGAAAAAAACAATGCTTTCGGCTTGGGGGGCGTCAAGATGACCCCAGGATGGCCGCAGACAGGCGCAACACAGGCCCGACGATTCGAAATTCGTTTGCGGGTGGGGTGGGGGGGCGCGGGGGACTGGGCTCCCCGGTCCCATAAAAATGTATGAATAGGAATATATGCCGAATCTATATATATGTATAGAAAGATGTGTGTATATACGTATAACTATATGTATGAGTACGTATATGTATTTATGCGATCTACTATATGTGTGCATGCGTGTGTGTATATATAGATATATTCACATTTATATATGTCAGCAAATACTTATATGCCTGTGTATATATGTATGCTTATATATATACACGCGCTTTTCTTTATATATAGATATATACACATTGATGTGTATACTATGTATATGACTGCATGTCACGCAAGCAGTGCAGGCAGCGCGAGGGGCCCGCGAGCTGCCCACGACCGCCCCCCGCGCGACGCCCCGGGGCAGACCCTGCCCGTGCACGGGGCGCTCACGACTCCCCGGCGGTCGCCCACCGTGCTGGGCGTGTTGTGTTGTCCACCACCTCGGCATCGCTCGGACGTGTGCATTTTTCCTTCGGCGAGGACCATCGAGGAGCATCCTTGATCACTTGGCGAGAAAGCCGCGCACGAAACCGAACAAAAGCACACGGAATGGACGTCCGAGCGATGGCGAGCCACCGCCATCATGAGTTGGAAGCTGGGCGAGGGCTGTTAAAACCGTGGCTGCTAAAACGGCCCTCCCGGAAGGAAAAAGCAACTTCCCGGAAGGAGGCGCGGCGCGCGAAACAGGCAGCGGGCTTCTTCCCGGAAGGACGAAGACAACTGCCCGGAGGTCGATTTTAGCAGCCACGGATTTAGCAGCCCTTGCCCGGCTTCCGAATGAGTTGGAGGGGGGTGGAGAGGAAGAAGATGAGGAGGAGGGCCCCCTCCCCCTCCCACTTATGGTGGTGGCGGTGGAACACGAGCCCACCACACCAGGTGAAAGTTTAGAGCAGGCCCAGCCGGCGCACGGGGCGCTTACGAGACGAGACTTCGGCATGCCAATTTCGGGCGATCGCAGACATGGATGAAGGTGGCGTGGATTTGCGACCGGTCCCGTTTCCATGGGAGATCGCGGATTTCCGCCGCCGAGCGAGGCGGCACCAGCCGCATTTTGGGGAGGGCACCTCCCCCGATCCATATCTGCGCGCCCCCGACAATTCAATTACGAATTCCCTCAAGATGAGCAATGGCCCCGAAGGTGAAAGGGCTGTATGAGAGCTACAGGAACAAAGTGACATCACATGTCGCAGCAGAACTTGCGCACGATTCCCAGGAGAGCTGGTGCAAGAGTTCAGACATGGCACTCGGGTCCGAGAGGTGCGCAGGACCGAACTCGACTCATTCTATGGCCGAGATCTACGTTTTTGTGACTCTGTCCAGGCCGGCAGCGGGCGGAGACGCATTCGGGCTGGCGACGAAGTTTTCGAGTGCGAGGGGCGCGCGCCACCGACTTGTGACAAATTTCTCTTGCTCGAACCAGCCGTCTTATGTTTGTCCTAGGCCCGCAGCGGGCGTGGTTCGCCATAGGACCGACGAACGGTTTCGAGTGCCAGGAGCGTGCTACCGCATTGTGACCATCTAGGGGACTTCGGCCCATCCCTCCACCAAGCCTGGGTTGGTGGAGGGATGGGCCGAAGTCCCTTTTGGGTGAGTGGGTAAGTGGACTTTTGGATGCTTGTTGGGGTCTCTTGGGAAGCCTCTGGGGAGTCTCTTGGATGCAGTTTTGAAGCCTCTTGGGGCCTCATGAGGGCCCGTTTTGTTTGGGGGCCTCTTGGGGCTTCTTCTGGGCCTCTTGGGGGCCTCTTGGGGGCTTCTTGGGGGCTTGCTGGCGATCGCGGGCGCCCCCTTGGGGCGGAGGGCTCGAAATCTCAGCTCGAGTTCCACAGCTTGGGGCCCATCTTGGGGCCCTCTTGGGGCCCTCTTGGGATGTCTTGGGCGCCTATTGTGCCGTCTTGGGCGCCTCTTGTGCCGTCTTGGGGCCCTTTGGTGCCGTTTTGGGAGCTTCCTGGGCCGTCTTGCAATATAATGAGAATCCACGCTTTCCATTGGGAACGGGGCGACCTGTGCCTTCAGGGTGCTCTCGGGGCCCTCTTAAGGCGTCTTGCGAGCCCCTTGGGCCGTCTTGGGGCCACAATGGGCCGTTTTGAAACTGTCTTGGAATCCCCAGAAATCCCGGGAGCGGCCGAGAAATTGGGGGTCCGGGCCCTCGGACCACCTTACCAGCGCTCTGCCTCGCAGGGCTGCAAGGCTGCATAAGCCTTGGGGTGCTCCACTATGTGCTGAAGGCATGGTGGGCGGTTTTGAGCACTAGAACCAGCCGAGTGCAGGCCCGCATGGGGTTGGGGTCGACGCATGGACTGCGAGGGGGGTAGGGCGAGGGGGGAAGGCTCCTTCGAAGCACCCCCTGCTTTTTAGAAGGCGTGGGCCTTGTCTGTAGATGTGAGGCCCGCGGTTTCTAAGGAACGGCCTCCTTCTAAGCCTTCCCCCTCCCCCCACCTTAGGGCGAAGGGGGAAGGCTCCTTCGAAGCACCCCCTGCTTTTTAGAAGGCGTGGGCCTTGTCTGTAGATGTGAGGCCCGCGGTTTCTAAGGAACGGCCTCCTTCTAAGCCTTCCCCCTCCCCCTAACCCCCCTCTCGCGGCCGCAAACATGAGCAGAACCTGAGGAAGAGGGGTTTCTGAGGGGCTCACATTCAGGGCAGCTGGGCGAGGTCCAAGCGGATGAGGATTGGGGCCCCGAAGTGGGTTACTCAATGCAGGCCACACACTCGAGCTTTCCCTGCCTCCTGGGCTTCTCTGCCGCGCGTAGCCTCATCGAGCATCGTGTCGAAAGGTCAAATTCACCCTCATCCAAGCTGAGACGCGGCGGAGGAGGAGGAGGAGGAGAGGAGGAGGAGGAGGAGGAGGAGGAGGAGGAGGAGGAGGAGGAGGAGGAGGAGGAGCAGGAGCAGGAGCAGGAGCAGGATGAGCAGGAGGAGGAGGAGGAGGAGGAGGAGGAGGAGGAGGAGGAGGAGGAGGAGGACGAGGAGGACGAGGAGGGAGAAGAGGAGATACTACTAATAAGTATAAGCAGAAGCATCCAAACACACATACTAAGACACACACTATTAACATTATTACAAAGAGTAAAACGAGCAATCATACTACTAATAATATTCACACTAATACAAATATTCGGAAGAAGAGTACTACGAATACTAGTAATACGAGTGTTAAACATACTATTCATAATAAGAATAATACCAATAGTAATACGAATACGAATAAGAAGAGGAGGAGCAGCAGGAGGTTTGGAGGGGTTGGCCCCTGGGTCTCCCATGGCCTCCGTTGGCCTGGGGACAGGTCTCCGAGCCATGCCCCCGAGATAACCATTTCAAGCAGAGCGGCCTGGGCATGCGCTCCCGCTGCTCGCATCTCGTTCCGCCCTTTCCACGCATGTCAGCTCAGCCTGCCCCGCTGTTGCAGTGCTCACTCGGGGGGGGGGGGGGAAACGCACCAAAAACACAAAAACATAAACAAACAACACAACACACACACACACAAAAACACAAACACACACACAAAAACGCAGTCATGTCAGTAGAGTTCAAGAGTTCAGTGTTTTTTTTCTTTTCGTCATGTCAGTCGAGTTCAAGAGTAAGACGCTCTGGGTCACGGGAGAGAGCGTGGAGCACCTCGCCATCTGGTGTTCTCCCAGTGGCTGGCCTCTGTGGTATCCATCTCGTTTCCGAAAGACAGCCCTCTACACGTGAGAGTGATCTTTCGCCGGACTGACCTTTGGTGCGGGCCCAATGGGCCCCCGGACCGCCGAATGCGAGGCGATAGCAGAGGCTTGCGCGCCTAGTGGTGTCCCCAAAGGCCCTTGGCCGCGCACCAAAGGCTACTCTTGCCTAGGGTCGCTCTTACGTGTAGCCGAGACAGGCAACAGTGGCCGCAGCGAAGCCGTGTGCTGCCTCCTGCCGTCGCTCGAGCGCCTTCCGCCCACGCAGCGCGGAGGCCACGCTCGCATGCCTGCCGCAGGGACAGAAAACGGGTGAATGTCATGGCGCCGACATCGCAGAGCGGATTTCGGTCGAAGAGCAGTAGACGCGGCCCGAGTTGTCCTGGAGAGTGTTGCTCTGGATTTCGAAGTTCATTTGGTGCGGATTTTCTGCGCCAGGAATCAAGGCTAAACAACACATCCACGTGAAATTCACGTCGTTTTTCGCTCGCCATTTCAGCACGTCTGTAAGGTCGGTGCAGTGACTCTTTAAAATCGGCGGCTAGTGTCAGGGCGTCAACTGTACAGGTCGGGTCGGGGAGGGTATCCTGATGTTCTTCGTGTTTGTGGGATGTTCCTGTGCATCCTGGGGGAGGGTACCCTTGGATGTTCCGTGTGTTTTGGCCATCGGAGGGTCATGTTCTTGAGGGGTGTTCTTCTGTCCCAGGTCGGAGGGCGTCAACTGTATTCCTATCGGTGGCGAGCGAGGGGTGAAAATGAGAAGGAGAAGGCCTTCTCAAAAGGCGGCGGGACTTCTCAGAAGCCCTCGCGCCTTTGGGAGGTTTTCGGTTTCTTCGGGGAAGGCTTCGAAGAGTTCACAGGAGGCCGGGGGACTTCCGAGTCCTCTGAGAAGGCCCGCCCCTCCTCCTTTTCTCCCCCAGGCGCGCCGCCCATCAAAAGTCGCAGACGGGTGGCAATCATGGGGTCGTGGTGGGGATCCCGAAACGCACAACGAAGATCCGTAGCAGCACAGACCCCCTTCTCTTGGCATCGCTCGGACGTGTGTTTTTTTCTCCCTCGGCGAGCACCATCGAGGAGCATCCTTGATCATTTGGCGAAGAAGCCACGCACAGAACCGGAAAAAAGCACAGGGAAAGGACGTCCGAGCGATGGCCAGTTCTCTCCCGCCCACCGTGCCCGCCACGACCGCCCCGGCCTTCGAGGCCGTGGGTCGGACCTGCCCCGCTTGCTCCTGGGGCCCCGAGCCCCCACAGGGCGCCTGCGCCGAGGTCTGATGTCACCGCTCGCTCTCTCCTGCTCGCTCGGCAGCTGGCCGACTGGAAGCTCTGCTCGGGAGCAGCCGCCGGGAGGAGCCCACGTACCGTACCCATGCCTGGGTCCTTCCTCGAGGCTCCCTCCTGGGAGGCGGAGGCCAGACCGCGCCAGATGCGCGAGGACCTGCTTTGCAGGTCTGGGGTGGCTCGAAAGGAACCGACGCTGGGCCGAGATCTAAAACACCCACCCTGTTGAAGCAACCGGCCCAGACCGCGACTCGCTGCGGCTGCTTGCTCAACTCTCGCTTCCGATCTCCCTGCGTGCCTCTGGTTCAGGTCGCCTGCCCACGTCTCCAGAGCTGGAGGGTAAGCACGGGTGTGGGCATCCCCGAGGATATGTTCCACAGGGGTACTCAGGCACCGCCCTCGCTCTGGGAGCAGCCAGCGAGCAGGCCCATGCCAGGGCAAAGAGAGGGCCTGCGAGACGGCTCCCGAGGCCCTGAGGCGGCGTGGGGCCCTGCGCACATCCAGGGCCAGGAAAGGCGGCAGGAGTGGGCAGTCTACGCTCTCTGTCATGTCTACGGTATACCATAGGCTGCAAGCAAGCATCACCGTGAAACTTCTGTAGGTCTTGGAGGCCCCGCGCCCAGCTGAAGCCCAGGGCCGAGGCGATCTCACACTGGGTCTGGCGGAGGATGGGTTGCCCGGCGGGCTGATCCCAAACTGAGCACACTCCACCGTCCAATCAGAGATGTCCTGTCTTCGCGCTCGTCCCCAGAGTCTGTACAGACTTTGAGTCAGGGCGATCGGCCGATCTGCTGTGATGATCGTAAGCATCAGCTGGGTAATGATTAGCCGACTCTTGGGGGGCCAAGTGAGGGTTCTCTCACCCTGGCGCAGCACTTCTAGTAACTCCTGGAGGGCTTCTCCTTGGAACGGATTCTGAAAATCAGCTCCTTTACCTACGACTGGCCTGAAACAGTTCAGGACGTCCTCCAACTGGTGTCCCGCGAGCTGGTCCCGACTCTGGGCATCACTAGACGCCCTGGCCCGAAACTCGGCCCACCATGCAGGTATGATTTCCAGAGGTCCCGAGAGCCAGAGGCGTCTCCAGTGTTCAGGTTTAGCCGCTAGGGCCCCGTATGGATCTGGGATTGCCTCTCCTTCCACGTCACGCTCTGCACTGAGTGTCGAGGATTCCAGCCCCCACGTCTTGGCGTGCATGTGGAGGGCTCCGCTTCCCTTGGCTTGGGACTGCCTCAACTACTCGTGGAAGCCCTTGGAGGAGAGACGAGAGAGCGAAGGAGTGGAGGAGCATGGACAGCTTCTTCAGGGCGGCCTCCAGAGCACCTGTTGCAGCTTGCTCACTCAGGCCTCTGAGCAAGCCTAGGACCTGCATTTCTTTCTGACCTTCCAGAAGCCTAGGGAGCCCCTTCACACGATCAAGGACTGCCTGGGAGGCCCACCCAAGAGCTGAGCCGCGTGTGGAGAGCTGACCAAGTGGATCAGTTAGACATGTCTCTGAGCCAGTCCTGCAGCTTGGTCCCAACCAGTAGGATTTCCTGGACTTCATCTCCATGTTCCAATCTGCCGAGATGATGCAAGGCTTACCCTGTCCGCGCCCGTATCCAGCCACTTCCGCTAAGACGGTGGTGTTCTCCCTCTGCACTTTTTTTGGATAGCCACCACGGGATGTGCCAACTGCCGGTTGCGAGGTAACCGACCAGCCACATTTGTCCAACCGCTTGATGGCCTGGATGTGTATGGGCCCCTGCAGGTGGTGCTTGGCAATGAGGATGGTGTCTGCCTTGGCGAAATCTCCAGCCTCCTGATTCAGGAAGTCCCAGGCCTTCTGACTCCAGGATGCGATGTTGGCGAAGTGGTAACAGTACTATCCCTCTTGTCATCTCCTGTTGGCACAATCTTGTGCTACCTTGCGCGCGGTACTGCCTCTTCGGGCGTGCGGGGTGCCACCTTCTTCCCCGCCCCCCTGTGGCCGCCTTCCTCGGCCCCTCGGGCGGCCCCTGAGGGGCCTGTCCCTCTCCTCCCCCTCGTGGGAGCCCCGCCTGTGCGTCACTTGCACTGCGCACCGCCTACGCCCAAGCTGTGATGCCGTGCACCGGCTTCGGGGTGGCGTTCGTTTTCTTCACCAGTTGCACCCTGCCCGAGCACCCGCCCCCGCGGCTTGCTGTCGGCCGCCCGGCGGCCATGCCACTGGCTGGCCCGCTGCTCTCCGCCTGGGGCCGCCCTCGCAGCAGCTGCTACGCTGGTCGCTCCGCGCTCCTGGTCCACCGCCGGCCCTCGCGCTGCTGCTTCCCCCCTGCCTGGCGCCCCGGTTCTCCTGCCGCCCGTTGCTCCCCCTCCCCGCTTGCTGGGCTTTGCCCGCACTGCGGCTGCTGGCTCGCCCCTGGGCCCCCCGGGTGCATCGTGATGCCGCCCCGCGACGGCCGCCAGGGGCTGCCTTTCAGCCGGGCCGCCCCTGCCCGCTCGCCGCAGCCTCGCTGCGTGAGTGTCCCCCGCGCTGTCCCCCCCCCCTCTCGCGGCCGCCTCCCTCGCCTCCCCCCTCCTGCATGCGGGTAATTCGCGCTTCCGTGCCCTGGTCTTGCCCGGACGCGGGTGCGGATTGCCCCTTCCGCGCTGCGACGTAAAAAGTTGGCGCACTCTTCGTTGCTCAGGTTTTTGGGCCACTGGGCCCGTTGAAGCCTCGCCCGTCGTCGCCCCCCATCGCCCGCCAGGGTCCCCAGGATGCTGGAGTCTCTTGGGCGACGGGGCTCTCGACAAGGCTGCTGGCCCCGCCCCAGAGGAAACCACATCTCTGGCCACGTGGGGGAGAGAACCCCGCCCCAGCAGAGTGCCCCCAGCTGCTTCAGCAACATTCGCAGGGATTGCGCTGGGCCTGCAAATATATCCCCTTTCGGTGCCTCGTATCTGTCCGCAGCGCCACCAAAGTACGTTGACTGGTTCAATGTGGGAACACCTTCTCCGGACGACTGGCTGTCGACGCAATGCCCACCTTCCGCAGCATTTTATGCGTCGGCTGAGCAGAAAGTATCAGGCCCCCGACATCGCCGCTACTCAGGACTGCGAGTCTCTGGAAATATCGTCTTGCCTACAACGACCTGCGTGAGAGGGCGGCTTGGGCGCCGTCCAGTGCGACCTGCAGGCGGAGCTTGCGACCCGCTTCGACAGAACATGCGACGACGACGGCGAGGAGGGGCGGGGTGGGGCTGGAGGCGTTGTCGTCTACGTGCCAGGCCTTCCCTGAACGGTTTTTGGACATTATCGCGTGCTTCCGGCGCGCGAGGACCGCGCCGCTCATTCGCGACGCCTCGAACTGTCTTGGGTTGTGCAGACGCAGTGGCACTTTTGTTCCCCAGAGCCAACGTTGGATCCACCTCTTCTGTCCAGTCGGCAAGGCCTGGAATGCTCATCTTTGGCGCCGAGGCCGTCGCGCGCGGGGGCGCCCCCCCCGTTTTGCCGCAGCTTTCCCAGCCGCGGGCGTCGCGAGGGCGCCGTCGGAGAGCGAGCTTGTTTCTCTTGGTGCCTCCTGAAGCAGGGCATCTCGCGCGTCATTCTGGGCGAGGGCGCTGCCGACGCGCTCGCGAGCACAAGAAGAGATACCACCTCGATGCTGTGGACTCGCTCTACCAGCCAGAGGACGTTCGGTCCCTGCATTTTAGGGCGATCCAGGGAGCTCTACAGATCAGCGAGAACGATGGCCAGGTCACCCCCAGGCCGACGACGGGCGAGATGATGGGCCACACCGACCCTACCAGAGCCTTCCCGTATTACAATTTCAAGGGTTCTCGTCGTTCCTGCCCCA
>CAUYUJ010000092.1:664263-670523 GCA_963575745.1 Prorocentrum cordatum | reverse complement strand
GAGGAGGAGGAGGAGGAGGAGGAGGAGGAGGAGGAGGAGGAAGAGGAGGAGGAGGAGGAGGAGGAGGAGGAGGAGGAGTGGAGTGGAGCAATCGGACGTAGTCCGTTCGGGAACCCAGAGACGCCAGGGGGGCCATCCAGAATTTCTCGGAGAGCCGTGGGGGGCGACATCCCACGGCACACCGCGACAGGCCCCCCTGGCCTCACAATTTACTCAGAGGCAGCGCCAGCCGCGTGAGAAACGATCGCGGCTTCGGCTGCCGAAACATGCATAGCCTCTAGAACAGACTTGCTGGGACCCGATCTGGACGGATGGAGGCCTCGCCTGATCCTGCTGAGGTTTTCGAGGCCTTTGCCAGTGGGTCCCAGGGCCCTGCGCTCTCCAACTTGGTGGGTGCGAGGGCAAGGGAACTGTAAGCTTTTGACCTGGTGTGTGGCCGTATGGCCGCACTTCACGCAGAAGAACATTTGCCACTTGGGGATGGTGGCCAACGTGTGGGAGGGGTGTATCGCCTTGCCACTGATCACACGGGGACCCCTCGACCACAGCACCTCGCCCCACGCAGCAAACTCGGGAAGGGGGCAAGGCGGTACACACTCCGTGGCGGCGGCTGGAATAACCTGGCAAGCATCGACGATGATGAGGCAGGCAGAGCATCGCCATTTGTCTGCACACCGCTCGAATTTGTGCTGTGAAGCCGCGATCGCGGTCTGCAACAGAGAACGAGGGGCTGCCTCCTGCGTGGGTTGCCTCTCTGGCCACAGTCCTCGAGGCTCTGAATTCTTTCCTAAGGACCGTAGGATTAGTCGTGCCCGCTGTCGGACAATCGCTGCGATAGCATCGTATTCGTCAGTCCTGGGCACAGGCGGGAGGGCAAGGGTGGCCGACTTGTGGGCCGCGCTTCCCGCAAGGTCATCGGCTTGCTGATTGCCGAGAGCTAGGAATTTCTGAAAACCGTGAAGAGTCTGGGGATCGGCATGAGATGGGGTCCAGAGCACCGTGACCGAGGAGACGCCGCAAGGTCGATCCTGCACGAGATGCCGAATTCTCAGCCAGAGATCTCCATTCTTATTCTTACCTCTGAGGCAGCCTGGCCTGAGACATCTGCCATTCTGCCAACCACGCTGCAAGGCTAGGTGATCGGTAACAAACGTGAAATCCTGATGGCACGTCTCGAGTGCCAGGCAAAACGCATATAATTCTCCTCTTGGGACGGTCTGGCGGGGGCCTGGGAGGGGGGCAAGGAGGCCCGCGTGGAGGGTCCAGGAGGCCGAGGGAGGGTTCCAACGGAGGGCCGCGAGGCCAGATCCGACGCGACGTCGCCTGACGTCGTCAGAAAAGGCACCGCCAGACCCGTCACCAAAAAGAAACAATTCACCCTCTGCGTTACGAGCACCTTCCCAGGACGGCAAACCCTCCCGCACCGCACCAACAAACCCCCACCCGTCCCTCCCAGTCAATGGCTCGAGCGTGGGCGTAGTGAGAGCAACAGAGGGAATGCCACGGAGCCGCAAGGCGGGGTCGGCGTCGGCCCCCGCCAAGGCTCGCGGCAGTAGCTTGTCGCTGGCCTCAAACTCGGGTCCAATGTTCGCCTCGCGCTGCCACATTCGGTGAAACCAGGTTTCAGGAACTCCAGCGCTGCAGCGGTCGCAGTTCCTGTCGATCTGGTAGCCGGCGTTGTGGAGGCGGTCTCTGGTCCATTGTCCTCCGCTGATGATGGCGTTGTTGAGGGCCCAGTCGCTGAAGTCGCCGTTTGCGAGGAACCTCCTTTGTTCAATGCGGATAGTGACCATGTCTGCGCCTCCAGCCAGCGTGTCTCCATGGGCATGCGTAGCGGCCTGCGTCCAGAGGAGCCTGTGTAAATCCTCGCTGAGGTCCTGCAATACTGTGTGAATGTCGGCGTCGAGGAGGTCGGGGTCGTCGGCAGGGGGGAGGTTCCACTCCTCGATGTAGCCGCCCTTCGTACGCCTCCACTTGGTAGCTGAGGTCGGCTCCCAACTAGCCTCCAGCAGGGTCGCGATGGCCGCGCCTGTGGGGCCCTTGACCTTACACCACAGCTTGGGGCCAGCGGCGAGCAAGGTGGTCTTGATCCTTGGCCAGGCTCTGATGATCCTGGCGTGCGTGCTCGGGTGGCGTATCCAGTGCTGAAGCCAAGCCTCGATGAGCTCGATCCTTAGGGCAACTCCTGGGTCCATGCCGTCAAAAGTGGCGCCGAGGAGGGAGGTGAGGCATCGGCCTGCGGCAGCGCCCGTGGCTGCAATGGCGGCCTGACGCCGCCAGCGTAGTAGAGCGTGCCGAGCGAGGCCGCGAACCTGATGACCGAATACTCCTTCTGGGAGAGCACCAGTGCGCCACAGTCCAGCTGAGATTCGGGCCTGCTGTGCAGTGCTCCGTAGTCGGTGTATCTTGCGAAACCTGGCTGTGGCTGAGATCTGTCGCTTCCTGGCTTTGGCTTGTACACGTCGAGTAGCCGCGGCCGCGTCAACTCCAAGGTCGACGGCCGTGGAGATCGCAGTAACTGGGATGTCGTACTGTCGCATCTTCTTGGCTAGCGAGTGGCGGACCTTGGGAGTGGAGCCAATGAGGACGGTCTTGTCTGAGATAGGCAGCTCGAACTCCTTTAATCCGTCGCAGAGCGTCCTGGCGGCACGGGGGAGGTGCTTCTGTAAAGCACGTAGGACTCCTTCGACTCGAAGAACAGCGTCGTCGACGAAGGTCCACATCTGGGCAAGCTCTGCCTGAGCTCGGGCTTGTCGAAGAATTGGTAGCAAGATAAGTCGTGCCAGGGTGGTGCCGTGAGGGGAGCCTGCAATGATGCCTTTGGAGGCGAAGATAGGCATACTCACCCATTGCCGACTGCGCAAGAATCTGGGCGCCAGGTATAGCTGCACCTCCAATAATAGAATGATGGGAGGAAAGCCGCAGTTGAGGCCGACCATGATGAGGTTGGCGAGCTTGATATTGTCGTAGAACTTCTGGATGTCTAATAGCAAGGTGGCCGACTGTATGCCAAGTGCTGAGGCTGTCTCGTCTAACAAGGCCCTATGTAGGGCGGCTTGGAGAGCTGAAGGGCCTTTGATGGCTGTAGTCCAAAAGTCGTCCAGACCTTGCGTCCAGGCTGCCGATGCGGTAGATCTAATGCGAGACCAGAGTCTGGCCATATGAGGGAGCATGCCGAGGACCCTGTCGCCTCCAGACTTCTTGGCGGCGAGAGCTGCAATGGTGCCTGAAATTTGTAGTGGCCAGATGCCTGCTTGCTCCACTGAGTTGAGGATATCTGCATAAGCTTCGACTGCTGGTTCTGGTAATCGATGGAGGTCGCGAGGTCCTAGGGCGTCAACTCCGCGTGCTTTACTGGGTGGCATGCGGCCGTGAATGCGGTGTACGGTCTCGGCTGTGATGGGCTCGAGCGGTTGATGAGCAGCTGCTGCCTTGGCCTTTGACAGGGCCTGGAGGATGTCGTCGGAGGTCTCGGTGGCTTGCCATACTTGCTGCCATTGTTGCTTCTTGTTGTCCATGATGACGGTGGGGTCAGCGATGGTCAGGTTGGCCGCGTAGGCCTCGATGTGACGTGCGGGTGCTGGCTTGACATGGGCGTGTAGTACTCCAGGGCGGTGCTTCCATTGCTGGGCGAGCCAAGCCCCGTAGGCCCTCTTGGACTTGGCGAGGGCGGCCGGGAGGGCTCTGGAGGCCCAGGTAGCGGTAATGGTGACCAAGTCGTCGGTGTCATCCTTGTCCAGGTGCGGGGCCCAGACGAGCGCAAACCAGCGGAAGATGGTGTCCTCATCCTTCTCGAACTGAAGGTCGTGCATGTGAGTGTTGAAGTGGTCCGCGCGCTGCTGGATGATGGTGGCCTGCTGCTGCATAAGCGCTGTGTGCTTGGGCTTGTCGTGAAGCGCGGCGTAGCGCTTGATGAGGGTGAGCGTAATTGCCCACCATTCCGAATGTGGGTCGCGTACGCGTACGCGGCCTGGGGCAGCAGCTGTCTTCTTCCAAGATAACTGGTAGCCCTGAGCTCGGCCAGTGTATGCTGCAGCTTCCTTCGGGTCAATCTGGTGGTGGCTGATCATGGTGTTCTCGAGCGCCGTGACCCATTTGGCGTACTTGAGGTTGAGGACGTCGGCGTCGTGCACCCAGTGTCTGCACACGAAGTGCGCGTGTGGCTGCTTACAACGTGTGGGTACCGCTTCCTGCCATTGTTTTTCCCACAAGTCCATCGGGATGGCATAGGGGATAGGTTCCTGTGCTGCGGGCTCGTCTTGTGGCTGAAGCTGTGCTGCTGCTTGTTGGAGTTCAGGAGGTAGATCACGGAGACGTGCTGCTCGAGCTTCAGCTGTTTTACGTTTCTTGATGGCGGTCTTGCTGTTGGGGTCTGGCGGAATCCTGGGTCTGTCCACTATGGGGAAGGACTTGGGGGCATCGATCGACTGATACCACCAGGGGTCTGCACTGCCTGCTCGAACTTCAAGGCCAACGTGGGTGGCCCAGGGTACTGTGGGGCACTGGCGAATGGAGATCGTGTGCTCGATGCCAGTCTTGACCAATGCGAAATCAATCGTGAGTCCCTGGCCCTTGTCGCAAGTGGCGGATCCAGGTGCTCGCACGATGGTAGCATTCCATTTGGCGAGCCACTCTGTCGCTGCAAGCTGCTCAGGTGTCATGTTCCAATCGGCCAGGATGTTCCAAGGGTCTGTGAGCATAGTAACGAACGCTCCCAGCGAAAGTAGCTTATCGTGTACTGCACCCTCGATCTGCCTGTGGGGTTCCAGATACGCGGCAATAACAACCAAGTTGCCAGAACGTCTGTGCCATACCATGGGCGTGAAGCCGAGGAACGGGTCAGGCCTACGCTGGGAGATGGCAAGGTCACGGAGGTGGTTGAACGTGGTGGCCTGGACATGGTACCTGGATAAGATGATCTCGCCACCCGTGTTGCCGCCGTCTGATCTATTGGTAGGAGTGGCCGTAGTCGATGATATTCTCCAACCATCCGCTGCTAGCTTGTCGTAGAGGGGCGGCGCTTTTCCAGGCGAGATGTGTGTTTCAACTAATGCTACCATCTGATATTGCTTGCCTGGTCCTGCCAACCATTTCTCCGACTGTGGTCCCCATTGAGTAATGTTGGAGAAGAACAGGGAATGGTCTGACAGCGGGGGCTTCGTATGGCCTTCGTCTTGGTAGGCGGGACTAGGGTCGGCTCTCGGGCTGCTGGGCTTCCATGGCCCTTTCCCTGCGGGCGTGTCGACAGCTTTCGCCATCTCATCACCCCCTACCAAGGACTGCGTCTTGGGCGGGGCGGCATCAGGGTTTGCCTTTGGCGAAGGCTCCCCTGGTTCCTGTACCACATGCACGTCGACAGCTTGTGCCGTCTCATCGCTCCCTACCGAGGACAGCGTCTCGGGCGGAGCGGCATCAGGGTCGGACCGCGTAGCACGCTGCGGCTGCCCTGGGTCCCATACCACGGGGTCGACGGTCTGCGCCGCCTCATCGCCCCCTACCGAGGACAGCGTCTCGGGCGGGGCGGTAGCGCACTGCTCGGAAACTGCGAAATCGATGTGGGCGTCCAACTCGGCCAGCTCGTCGAACGGGTCGAGGACTGCGTCCATTGTATTGATGATCGGTGGGTTGTCGTAGATCGTGGTCTCTGACGGTAGGCGTCCCGTCTCACCATTCCGCCCAGGGTCGGGTTGTAGTCGGCTAAAGAGGCTGCTGCGGTCCAGCGGCGGCGGCAGCAGTGGGCTTGCGCATCTGGCTGAGCATCTTCTGTGCCTTGTCTTCGAGGTCGGGGTCCTTGTTGAGTGCAGGCACAGGCTGTGTGGCGTAGCCGCCGTCAGAAGAAGCGCCAGCAGCAGGTGCGGGAGGCTCATCGCTTGGCGCCGCTGGCGGAGAGGGCGCAGTGCCCTCAGCATCCGCTGCGGCTGCCGCTGGGGGTTCGCCTGCTGCAGCCGAGGCGGCGGGCGGTGATCCACCTCCCTCTCTGGCGTGCCCATCCTCGTCAGCGCGCTGCCGCTTGGAGGCGAAGCGCGTGCGCATGGTGCTGGCCTCTGCTCGGAGCTGGCTGATGCGGCTGGCGGTGTTGCCGAAGAGCTCAGTGACCTTGGCCTTGAGCTCCGTGGCAAAGCGCTGTTGCAGGGATTCCCATGCCTGGCGGTCGCTGTCGTCGATGTCGAGGCCTTGGAGATCGAACGCTGCACCCGCTTCGATGGAGATGTCGCCGTCCTCGAGGAGGCTGGTGAGGTTGAAGGTCGGGTTCTGCTGCG
>CAUYUJ010000092.1:631763-661763 GCA_963575745.1 Prorocentrum cordatum | reverse complement strand
TTCTTCAGTCTGTTGTTCCTCGAGTCAAGGGAGGAAGAACCACCCGGATCAGACAACTGGCGTTTACTAACGGCCCTGGGCGTCTATTAACAGCCCTGCCATGTTCGATTCATTATTTGGGAGCGTTTGCTCAACGACTTCGCGTGTCGGGGTGGTTATTATGGGGGTGGGTTGTTTGACTTCTATCTAGTTCTGGGGCTTTTCAAGTGCAGTTGTGCTTGTCAATGTTGGCTGCTCCGGAGACCTCGAAGCATCACATTCACCTGCGGCGCGGCGGCGGATCGTGTCCTCCCCGCCGCGTCCGCCATGGAAGGTCAAGAGCGCGGACGGCGAGGACGAGCTGGAGGTGAAGGTGCAGATTACCACCGGCCAGATCCTCGGGGGAGTCGTCGTGGCCATAGGAGCGCAGGGGAGGGGGAGGGGTGGGAGGGGAGAGGGGGCGGGAGGCGGGGTAGAGAAGGGGGCGGGAGGGGGGGGGACGGGACCTTGTGCATCGTAGTTCTTATGATACGAAAATGCGGCGCGTCTCACCTTCGGGAGACTCGGCACCGCATGGTGCTAACATATCACCGTCGGAGGATTCAAATTGGGATGGGTGGCACTGTTGCGCCCCCTCCACCGCTCGCCAGCAGTGGTGGGTCCAAACAGACAGCAGGTGTTGACCAGCATTGACCACACGGGTGCACGTCATCGGGAACAGTAATGTGTGCAAATATACATGTATACGTATATTGCTACACTCATCTACGTATAGGTATCGTTCTCTCTGTCCACATAACGGAAGAATAGCAATGGCATGCGTACACATGTATGGGTATGTTTCCCTCCGTCTCTCTCTCTCTCTCTTTCTCTTATTGTTCATAGATATGTGTATGTATACATACATATATATATATATGTATATATATATATATGCATATATATAAAATATATATATTATATATATATTATATATAATATATATATATATATATGTATATGTATGTATCCGTAAGGGGTTCGCCCCCTGCCGCCGGCCCCCTCTCTCAGATAATGGGCAATGCAGGAGCGAAATCATGAGGCCTTGGCGCAGCCGTGAAGCAGCGTCGGCACTTCACGCGAAGACGATGAGTAATCGGCAAGACAAGTTGAGATCCTGATGGTTTTGTTGAATTCGGTGGTGTTTTTCGAGCTTGCTCGCGTATGCTGTGCAACAAGCTTTTATACGAAGTAAAGTTGCAAATCCCATTGGTTTTTTGACCCTGGACCTGACCCCACCGATCTGCGTGAGGAGTGCCGCCGAATTTCAGACATGTGACAAATCCAATTGGTTTTTCGACCCTGACCCCGCCGATCTGCGTGAGGGGTGCCACCGAATTTCAGAAATGTAGCAAATCCCATTGGTTTTTCGACCCTGACTCTGCCGAGCTGCGTGAGGGGTGCCGCCGAATTTCCGAAATGTAGCAAATCGCATTTGTTTTTCGACCCTGACCCCGCAGATCTGCATGATGGGTGCCGCCGAATGTCAAAATGTGGCAAATCGCATTGGTTTTTTGACCCTCACCCCGCCGATCTGCGTGAGGGGTGCCGCCGGATTTCAGAAATATGGCAAATGCCATTGCTGTTTCGACCCTGACCCCGCCGATCTGCGTGAGGGATGCCACCGAATTTCAGAAATGTGGCAAATCCCATGGGTTTTTGGATTCTGACCCCGCCGATCTGCGTGATGGGTGTCGCCAAATTTCAAAATGTAGCAAATTCCATTGGGTTTTCGACCCTGACCCCGCCGATCTGCGTGAGGGGTGCCACCGAATTCCAGAAATATAGTAAATCCCATGTGTTTTCGGACCCTGACCCCGCCGATCTGCGTGAGCGGTGTCAATTTCTACCCCCCCAGAAATTCTGATACCCTTCCTGGGAGGTGCTAACCAGGATGCTTTTCGGCTCCCCCCGCCTCGCGTGGTCGACAACAAGGAACAGTAGGCAGCATAAAGCAGAGCTGTCACAGTGGAAATTGGAAACTGGAACTGGCGCAGGGAACAGCAAACCCTTGTCCTACAGCATGGTGGCCCCACAAGGGGGCCGGCGGATGTATCCTTCGTGCGCATGGTATTATTATTTATGTGGTGTATATGTATATACGTTGATGTGCCTCACTCTCGCTTTCTCTCTGCGCCACGTGTGTGTACACTGGTTCGTACACGTACATACGTGTGCTTGTAAATTCTCACAAACATATACTGTATGGATGTGTTTTATAGTGGATATCGTTATCTCCCTATCCCTCTATTTCTCTCTATGTCTGTTTCTCAGCAAGTTCATATGTGAGTGCCTCTGTATTTCTCTCTCTCTCTCTCTCTCCATCTCGTTGATTATCTGTCCCATGTCGTCAGTCCCTGCCGCCCTGAACGTTGCCGTATGCTCTGGCGCGCTGTCTTCGCTTCTCGACTCTTCGCTATGACTCCCTTGCGTCACAATTTGCTTGATAAGCTGAACTTTCCAAACCCTCGCCGGATGGCTCGGCTAAGTCACGTCTAGCTCCTTTCTGCGACCCGTGCCTCCACCTGTTCCTCTTTTATTATTCCGACATCGACTGGAGCACGAGGCTGTACGAATGATACATGCACGAAGAGAGAAGAAGATAGAGTGAGCGAGAGGGACAGAGAGATATAGAGAGAGAGAGAGACGGAGATAATCTGAACATCCAGACGAAAACATAAGGCTGCCTGACCTCACCCGGGGCGGTGAACATCTGGGGCGTATTTCCCCGTCTTGCTCCTCCTCTTCCTCCCCCATCCTCCTTCTCCTCCCTCACCTGCTACCTTGCGGTCATGGGTACGACCAAAGTTGGCATTCCACAACATCACGGATATTCTGGTGTGTCCAGGACTGCGATGCGTGCCGCGCCACGTGCACGGCGAGCCGTTCCTTATCGGATGTGGCCTCCCAACATTGTCATTCGGGGAGCCTCCGCGGAGGAACCGCACCTGCTCCGCTGCGGAGCCCCTTCTTTCCCCCACCCCGACACCTCCACGCTCCTCGCCTCGTCCGCCTCCCCGTCCCTCCGTTCGTCTTGTTCCTTGCACTCCATACCCATCCCCCCCCCTTCCATCTCAGTCCATGTCCCCTCCACCCCTCTCCCCTCCCTCTGCAGCTCCCCTCCCCCCTCCACCTCCATCCCCCCCTCTCCTCGGGGGCAGACCGCGAGGCCCTCTGCGGGAACTTTTGCGGTGCCCGCTGCGGGCGCGCCCGGGGGCGCGAGCCCTGGCGGGCGCGGGGCGCCTCCTGCGGGCCAGCGGGCGCCGCGGAGGCCGCCGCGGAGGCCCGGCGGCGCACGAGGCGGCCGAGGCGCGGGGCAGCTGCCGAGGGGGCGGCAGCCGCGGAGGCGCCACGCCACCGAGGAGGGGCCGCGGCCGCGCACGTCGCGGAGGGGAGCGCGCGGGGCCGCGCCCGCACCGCCGGCCGAGGGGCAGCGGCCGACGGCGCAGGGCACGCGGCAGCCCGACGGGGAGCGGCTGCGGGCGGCCAGAGCCCGGCGATCGCAGGCACGGGTCAAGAGGTCAAGAGGGGATCCATGTTTGCGATCGCCTGGATCCATGTTTGCGATCGCCTGGATCCACGTTTTTGTTTTACGATCGCCTGTATCGCAATACATATGTGCGTATATATATATATATATATATATATATGAAAAAAGCAAACAAACATGGATCCAGGGAGGCGTGGATCAGCGACCGGTCCCCTCTCCATAGGAAATCGCGCATTGCCGCCGCCGAGCGCGGCGGCACGGGCCGCATTTGGGGGGAGGGCACCTCCCCCGATCCATGGGTTTGGCGACCGCGCGCCAAGTCCATGGATCGCTAATCCGTGTGTTGCGCGCCCCCGACAGAGGCCCCCTACTTCGGCCAGAGGGGGTCTGATCATCACCGTCACCATCATCATCATCAGCTCCATCATGCACCCCATCATCAGCTTCATCATCAGCACCGCCGCCACCATCATCATCAGCTGATGATGATGATGATGATGATGATGATGATGATGATGATGATGATGATGATGATGATGATGATGATGATGATGATGGTGGCGGCGCGCCCGAGGGGGGGCACGGGTCAACGGCGCGGCGCGGCACGGAGAGACGGGCGCACGCCAGCGGCGGAGAGCGAGAGGCGGCGGCGCGGCCGCCCCGTGCGCCGCGGACGACCGAGAGGCCCCGCACCGCGGGCAGCGCCTCGAGAGGGGCGCGGCGCGTCCAAGGGGCGGGCACGCGGCGCGGGGCAGCGCGGCAGCAGACGTGCGTCAGCACCGAGTCTGTGGGAGCACAGCCCTTCATTCGCCCCAGGAGGGGGAGGAGGAGGAGGAGGAGGAGGAGGAGGAGGAGGAGGATGAGGAGGAGGAGGAGGAGGAGGAGGCTCCTTCATGCCATGTCTACGCCCCCCTCTATCTCCATCGCTCCATCCTTCTCCTCCCTACCACTTCCACCTCCTCCCACTCCCACTACCTTCACACTCCCTCGCCTCCTCTTCCTCCTCCTCCTACTCCTCCTCCTCCTACTCCTCCTCCTCCTTCACGTCCTCCTCCTGGCACTGCCGCGCTTTGGCGGCGAGCACTCCCTCTTCTGGCTTCTTCCGGGCGGCGAGCGCGCCCCACCCACTGGCGGATGTCAGCTGCCAGACCTGGCCCGCCCCACAAACCTCCACGGGCGTTATCTCGGCGACTGGCTGATTCTGGCAGTCGGTCGTGCGCGACGGCGACGATGATCTCGACTGCTTGTGAGCTGCCGTCCCCGGCCCGAGCGCCCGTAGCCCCGCTGCGGACTGCGGACGCTTCATTCGTGGTTGTTTCCTCCTCCCCTCCTAATTACTCCCCTTCTCTCCTCCTCCTCCTCCTCCTCCTCCTCCTCCTCCTCCTCTCCTCATCCTCATCCTCATCTTCCTCCTCCTCCTCCTCCTCCTCCTCGTCCTCCTCCTCCTCCTCCTCCTCCTCCTCCTCCTCTGCGTTCGATCCTCCGTATGCGCCTCCCCCTGGTGCTCCGTCGTCCAGTAGCCCTTCTTCGTCCTCGCCGTCGTCATCATCGTCCTATCCCCCCATCCTCCCTGCCTTATTTCGAGAAATCCCCCATGCTCCTGCTCGTCGTCCGCTGATCCTCGTTGCCCCCTCCCTCCTGCCCAGTGCTGGGCTACTTTATCTCAGGCTTCACGAAGCAGATGGCTGGAGGTGCAATGGAGGAGTATTCCATGAAGTCTTCGCCGCAGGCATCGGTCTCGAGATGAGCTTTCCGCCGTATCCCCTTGTCTCCTTTCTGTGCCGTGCTTCTCCTCCTTCCCTCCCTTCCTTCTCACTGCTCTTCTCTCTCCTCGCTCCCTCGTCCGCTCCTCCCTGCTTTGTTGTCCACCCGCTGCCCCCGGATATGCCGTGGACGCGTTTCGCCCCGCGAATCCGTTTTGTTCATAGCTGGCTGCGAATACTGATCCGGACAAGGAGGAAGGGACGGAGTGAATGTTAGGTGAAGGGGTGAGGGGGAACGGGGGGCAGGAGGGGAGGGGGGTGTGGAGGAGGATGGTGTGGAAGAGGAAGAGGCAGGGGAAAAGGAGGGGAGCAGAGGGCGGCAGAAGGAGGAGGGAACGTGTCGGGGTCGGCTGGGGCGGCGCGTAGCGAAGCAGCGCTGTCCGCCTGTTTTTTCTCCCGCATCGCGCGCGGGCACCCCCTCCCCTGCTCATGCCCAGCTGCTCTCCTCCCCCCCGCCTCCCCCTCCCCGGCCCTTCCCATTCCCCCTCCCATGCCTTCTTCTCCCCATCTGTTCTCCGTCTATTCTCGTCACCCCCTTCACGATGCATCCCATTCCATGCTCATCTACGGCCGGGAACTTTGGTTAGCGTGTCGCTCCGCCAATTCTGGCCCACCACGTTTTGGCGCGACACGCTATCCACGTCGCGGCCCCCAGGCGTCAAAGTCCCGAGCTTTCCCGAGCTTCCAGCTCCTCAGAGCGGAGCGACACGCTATCCGCTCGCATGGCACAGCGTGTCGCCGGGGCCACCGCAGCGACACGCTGAGCAAGAGTTCCCGGCCGTACTCCCATCCCCTCCCCACCCCTCTCCCCGTCCCACTTCCACTCCCCACCCCCCACCCCGCCCCCGTCCCCCGTCCCCTTCCCCCCCCACCCCCCACCCCGTCCCCGTCCCCATCCCATCCCCACCCCCACCCCGTCCCCGTCCCCCTCCCCTTCCCGGTCCCCGTCCCCACTTCCACTCCCCACCCCGTTCCCCGTCCCCGTCCTCCTCCCCGCCCCCACTCGCCCGTGCGGGGGCCGGTTTTCCCCCGCCCGCGCCAGGGCGGTTTTCCGCCGCTGGCGCACCGTGCCGCCGCGACCCGCCAGCGCCGCTGCCCCCTGCTGCAGGTCTGGGCCACTGCTGCGGGCCGGCGGGCGGGCGGCAGAAACGTGCGTGCGCCGCGCGCCCCGCCCTGGCTGCGTCGGCGCGGTCGTCCTCCCACCATCCGTCCATCTCTCCTTCGATTGTGACAATGATGATCCAGATGTCGCCATCGCCATCGCCATCGTCATCGTCATCGTCATCGTCATCGTCATCGTCGTCATCATGTACTCCTCATCATCACCATCATCACCATCATCATCATCATCATCATCATCATCACCATCACCATCATCACCATCACCATCACCATCATCAGCATCATCAGCATAATCATCAGCATAAGCATCAGCATCAGCACCAGCACCAGCACCAGCATCAGCATCATCATCATCATCATCATCATCATCATCATCAGCATCATCATCATCATCATCATCATCATCGTCGTCGTCGTCATCATCGTCATCGTAGTCGGCATTGTAATCGTCATCCCCTCCTCCTCTCCGCCGTTTTCTCCCCCTCCCTCCCTCGCTCCCTCCCCTCCCCCATTTCGCCTCCCACCCGTGCCTCCCCAAGTGCGTGTCACCACATCAGCCTTTCCCTTCTGCCCCCCCTGCTCGCCTTGTCCATCCGGTTCCCCCCACCCTCCCCCCCGCATCGCCCTCCCCCTGCTTCTCCACCCCCTATTGCCCCCGTCCTCCCTGTCACCCTCCCCCATCGCCCCCTTGCCCTGCCCCGTGCCACTCCCCGGAGAACAGATGCCACATGCGTCTGGCTTCTCTGGTTGCCCGTGCGAAGCATGCTGTTACCCGTGTGGCAGGTGGTGTCGATACCGCGACGACGGAGCATCGCGCATTCAATAGAGGAGCTCGTCCTGGGCCGCCGCAGGCAGCCAGCAGCCCGCCAGAACGTGGCATGGTCCATGGTGGTCCGCAGCCCGCCAGAACGTGGCCGACGCGGACCAACAGCTCGGCCTGCTCACCCGCGAGTGCCGTTGACGCCCGGCGCTTCTGCCAGAAGGCGCGCTCGACAACCATGCCCCCCGCCACTGACGCTGGCGTGCAACCCGCGCCCCACATCTCTGACGCGGCCTCGGGGCCCCCCAGGCGCTCCCCAGCCATCGCCCTCCTCATTTCCTCCTCCTCCTCCTCCTCCTCCTCCTCTTCCTCCTCCTCCTCCTCCTCCTCCTCCTCCTCCTCCTCCTCCTCCTCCTCCTCCTCCTCCTCCTCCTCCTCCTCCTCCTCCCCATCCTCTGGATGGGGCTACTCGTTGATGACTGCCGTCTCGACGAGTCGGCGCTCACGCAGTGCCCTGGCCCGCCCCCCACTCCGTGCACATTGGCCCAGCGCCAGCTCCAAGCTCTAGGCTCCACGGCTCTGTCGCCAGCACTGACGCCTGCACCTCCACCAGTTGCCACGGCATCGACGCCAGCACCGATGCCGTCACCTACGACAGCATCGACGTCAGCGACGCCAGCACCAGCCCGTCTACACAACAGTCCAGATCCACAGACGACTCCACAGCAGTCCGACTCCACAGTCCGACTGCACATCAGTCCGACTTGACAGCCCGACTCCACAGACCGTCTCTACGTGCAGCCTTTCCACGACCCACAGCCCAGCTCAACAGTCCGACTGCTCAGTGGTCGACACAGCTAAACACGGCTATCGGTTCTGCACAGTGGTCGACAGCTTGGCTTCTCCAAAACCCTTCTCCTCCTTCCACCCCCCCAGAGAAACTTCCCTTCTCCACCTCCACCTCCACCTCGCCGAGTGCCATTTACTCCGACCACCAACGTACGGATACAGACCACCTACCTGCACTCAACGTGCGCAGACTGCACACATTTACGACCCCCAACAGTGAGGGCGCGATTCCGCCAGTCCCGACTCCAGCACCGACGCCCGTCCCAATGCCAGTACGCAGTCAGTGACTGACGCCAGCGCGATTCCGCCAGTCCCGACTCCAGCACCGACGCCCGTCCCAATGCCAGTACCGCAGTCAGCACTGACGCCAGCCCAGCAGTCCGACTCCTCTGTACGACTCCACTGCCTGCCCTCACAGTCCGATTCCACAACTCGACTCCAGCAGTCCGACGCCAATGTCCGACTTCACAGCAGTTCGACTCTTCAGGCTGACCGCACCGCAGTCCGACCCCACAGTCCGACTCCACGGCAGCCCGACTCGATAATCAGACTTCACAGGCCGTTCTCACGAGCAGCCCTTCCACGCCCCACAGGCCAACTCCACAGTCCGACTCCTCAGGCCGCCGCCTGCGACGACGCCGCCAGCTCCCACAGCATCGACGCGAGCAACGACTTCGGCGCGAATCCCCACAGCACCGGCCACCTTCTTCTGATGATGTTCTGGCTGGTGGTCTCCACGGACACGGGCATTACAGATGCATCCGGACCTCGAGTTAGGCAGGAACATTTTGTCCATCGTGCACGGCGGGTCGGAAGATCCCGCAAGCGCTGGACGGCACGAGGCCGACGGCCCGAAGTCGACACAATGGGCGCCGGCACCCGCCCCAGCACCCACGGCAGCACGGTCACCGATGCGGGACGCAGCACCACCAGCACACAATGCCGCAGGGGTATGCAGATGTTTGTGAAGACACTCACGGGGAAGACCGTCATGCTCATCCTGGAGCCCGACTGCTTATACAGCGACCAACACCACCACCAGCTTGCCACCAACCAGGCTTTGCTGGCGCAACTGGCAGAGCACTGGCGCAGGCGGATCGAAACCCATGAGGTACGGCGCTCACGACTTCTGCTCCGCGCGGACGCAGCCGCCAGGGAGTTGGAGACGGAGGCGGAGGAAGCAGAAAGGAAGGCGGTCGGCCGGAATAGCCCCTTTGGACCCGACATCCGCGACCACAACGACAAGCAAGATTACGTGCGCGACAACACTCACAATGACGGCGACGACGCCCACGACGACCGCGCCCACGACCACGTCAGCATCACCGACGCCAGCATCACCAGAGCTGGTACCCACGACACTGCAGGACGCGGGACGCCCGCCCTGACGGAAACCGTGCCACCAGCCACGTGCACCTCTGCGATCATCACGGCTGACACTCGCACCGACGCAGGCATCCATGACAGCCTGGACGCCCACATCCACGTCGGCACCCCCGACGACACGAACGCCACTCCGAGACGCAGCACGGAGGCCAGCTCCGACGGCGACGTCACCACACGGGGTACGACGACTCTCAGGAAGCCCCGTGTGGTGGACGTCGCGTCGGAGCTGGCCTCGTGTGCGTCTCGGAGTGGGTTCGTGTCTTCGGCGCGCGCGCCGACGACACGACGCCACTCCGAGGAACGGCAGCACGGAGGCCAGCTCGAGCGGGCGAACGTCACACTGGGGGATTCTGAGGTCGACGTCGCGCGGGCTGGCCTCCGTGCTGCGTCTCGGAAGTGGCGTTCGTGTTAGTCGTCACCACACGGGGTACGACGACTCTCAGGAAGCCCCGTGGGGGAATGCAGGTCTTTGTCAAGACGCTGACGGGGAAGACCATCGTGCTCAACGTGGCGGCCAATTCCACGATCGAGGACGTTAAAGCGAACATCCAAGACTCCGAGGACATCTCCCCTGTCCAGCAACGCCTGATTTACGGCAGCAAGCAGCTGGAGGACAGTCGCACGCTTACGGACTACAACATCCAGAAGCACGCCACGATGCACCTGGTGCTCCGCCTCCGCGGTGGTGGGCCAGAAACCCTGTTCACGGGGTTACACTCTTGCCGGCACGGTGCTTGCCCGCTCTTCGGAACTGTGACAACGGGCGCGGGCCGATGCCCATCCTGCCACCAGGAACGGCAGTTTCAGGCCCCAGGGCCACCAACGCCTGGCCATGAGGAGGGCACTGCTTCACCGCGAGGGGCTGCGACGCCAACGTCCCGTGCGGCACCTCCCGGACTCCCCGCCCTGACTCCCCAAGCCTCGCAGGTTCACCGACTCCACGACGCACCCGTTGCGCAACCAGAGGCTCCGGACAAGGAGGGACGCATGGACGAGCTGCTCGCCGAACTGATCGAGCAAGAGGTCTTGGTGCACGGAGACTACATCAGCGCGGTCACGGACACCCGCGAGCCTTCAGACAACCGACCCATGATCACATTGGACGCCCTGCGCACATGGCCATCTCTCATCCCAGTCCTCCGGTCCCTCGCCTACGACCCCAGTTCCGCGGATCCATGGGCACTTGTGGGCATCCCAAAGTACGAAGGCCCACCCCCCACGACGGAAATGATCATGCGACGAGTGGCCTTGGCCCATACCCTGACGTCAGTCTGCCAACACCCAGGGCGCAGACTCCAGGAATCAACAGAGCCCAAGGACTTCTTGGACCGACTCGACGCCGCAAGCAAGCACTGCATTAACGATCTCCCCCACATCCTCCGGGAGAAGCGCAAATGGACGACCACCCGGAGCCCGCGCTGGCTTGAAGCCGGCACCTCTCTACTCAAGTACTTGCACGACCGGGCGACCACCGCGGCGAGACCCACAACCCTCCTCCTCCACACGTCCAATCTACAGGAAATCGACTTTACACATTTTCCTCTGGCACTCCCGCCGCTCACTGGTCGGCAGCAGTACGAGGCTCTCACCAAGAGCGCTGCGACCATCCGCGGGGCCCTGCACGAGATGACAGGCAAGGACCTCTACATGTGGGCACCGATGGATTCGGAGACCATGGCACGACTTGCCCGTGCTTTCAAAACCTTTGCGGCCACAGCTGCCGCCACGACCACTCTGCACCTTCTGGTCCCGCACGACGTCTACCCAGGCTGCAGCACGCACACGGAAATCCAGGACCTATGGGGAAATAGCTTTTCTTTGTTCTTTTTTTTGGTTTCTTTGTTTTTTTTTGTTTATATTTCTCTCTTCAATCGTGTTTTGTGTTTTAATACTTTTATTTTTATTATTTATTTTTTTTTGTGTTTTTTTATATCCTTTTTTCATTTCTTCTGCTGGTCCCTCTTTTTTTTTTTCCTTTTGATGGAGACGGAATGGAAACCGATCTTATCCTGCGTGGAATACTTACGCCAGCCAGTCAGGTGTGTCTTTCCGGGACAGACTGGTCCGCTTCACCACGTGAAAGCGATCGCGGTTTTTCGTCTGTCGACTTGTGGCACCACCTCGCCTCCGGTCACACTCAATTGGCGGCCGACCCTGCTGGAGGAAAGCGCGGGCCCGGCAGTCATCGTGGATTTCTACGGCGCGGAGGAACTCGGCGTCCACGGCGCGCTCAAGAAGCTGTCTCTTCCTGGCTTGATTCGCTGGGACGGCCCACGGCGCAGCCTCGGCAGCAAGGGCCCGGCACAAAGGCTGTACTTCGTGGGATTCTTCGAGGAGACCCGCGTCACGGACTTGGACCTGCACCTCTACGTAGACCACCTCAAGAACCAGGACGAGTTGCACAGGACGCTCATCGGACGACGCGCGCTGTTTACCGACCGCACGGCCATGGTGGTAGATATGGGTTCACCGACAGCGATTGAGGCCATGCGGGACTGGACGAACGAGGTGGTGCTCGTCTCGTCACGCCGGGCATTGATCAGGACGGCGTGGTCCGCGGGGCACTGGATCCATGAACTCTCTGACCAGGGTACAGTCACACCACTCGACGCTATCACGCGGGTGCGGCATCGCCCATCGATCTTGGGCGGTCGTACGTGGGCGAAGCCGCAGGCCCTCCCAACAACACGGCGACGGGCAGTGGCACGAGCATCTCCCGCGCCCGCCACGCAGTCAGAGGCACGCCGCATCTCCCTGACCACTGCCATCGTTATTTCCGACGCGCCTTCGGGCCACCCGGACTCCCTGCCAGGCAGCCTCATGACGCGGATCTCTGCGCTCACCGGCACGCCCTGGCAGATGCAGCAAGAGGGGGGGCCTCTCCTCCCACACCGCTGGCGCAGCGAGAACGCGCACCGCCTCACGGTCCAGTGCAGCACCGTCGACGACCTCAACGTACTCTACCACCACGCTCACAACACTTGCATGGAGATCGACGGCATGCCGTGCTTGGTCGAGATCGAGAACCTTTTTCACGACGCTCCCCAGGCACCCCCAATCCCACCCTACACAGCCGCTCCGTCCCCGGCGCCCCCCCTCGAGGCGGCCAGGGACGATGCACTCGGGACTTGACGTGGCCGCTGCTGCGTATCTGTATTCGTGCGATTCTCCCATCGCATGTGCATGACCCCTCCCACCCTCCACCTCCACCTCCACCTCCACCTACCGCCTTCCAACTCCCAGCACCCGCAATTCCACCTCCACCTCCTCTTCTCGACTTCCAGCGTCCCACTGCTCAGCGATGCGACCTCCAGCGTCCAACGTCTGACCTTCCATCTCCACCTCCACCTATCGACTTCCAGCGGCCAGCAGCTCGACACTCCGACCGCCACACTCCAGCACCAGACTCTCGAACCCCACCTCCACCTGTCGACTTCCAGCGCCCCACAGCTCACCACTCCGACTCCAGACTTCCTGCATCCAGCTTTCCACCTCCACCTCCACCTCCACCAACCGACTTCGAGCGTCCCACTGCTCAGCGATGCCACCTCCAGCCTCCGGCGTCTGACTTCCCACTTCCGCCTCCATCTATCGACTTCCAGCGGCCAGCAGCGCGACGCTCCGACCGCCACGCTTCAGCCCACGACTCTCCAACCCCACCTCAACCTGGCGACTACCAGCGCCCAACCGCTCACCACTCCGACTCCAGGCTTCCTGCACCCGGCCTTCCACCTCCACCTCCACCTCTCGACCTCCAGCCTCCCACAGCTCAGCGATGCGACCTCCAACCTCCAGCATCCGACCTTGCACCCCCACCTCCGACTATCGACCTCCAGCGGCCTTCCCGTCCTACTCACAACGACTCTACTATTCCCCATCCCCCGCACTACACCCCTCCTCCCCTAACGCCGTCGCCCGAGCCTCCCCCACCCCCTGGCCCTCCCCGTGGACTCCCTACTCGGCCCGGCACGGCCTCCAGCAGCATCGGATCCCACACGCCGACCACTACCCCAATGGCGACATCCCAAGACACGCCCCCGGACCACCAGGATAGGACGACCCGGCACCGAAACTACAGTGCCCCAGAGAACCCGACGACTCTTCAAAATCTTGCAAAACGACCTCGACTCCAACAAGCCCCGCACGACCACGCGACCGATGCCCCCCAGCCGATCGACCCGACAACAGAGAGCCCGAGACACCACACACCGATCACTGACCAGCCGGCCGACCGACCCAGCACAGACCCAGAACGCCACAGCAGGACACGACGTCAACGCCAGACCATCATTGCCGACACGACTCCGGCACGCTCCACGAAACGACCGCGAACCGACGCCGCCCCTCTCGATCTCCCCCCTACGCCACCCCCTCCAGCACTTCCACCAGCCGCCTTCCCTTACGCAGGGGCCTACCGAGGCGCCTATTGGAACGCTCAGGCCCTCTTCGCAGCCGCCCCTCGTGCCCAACAGGACAAGCAATATCACGCATGGAATCTGCTACAGAAACATGATTTCGTCGGCCTGGGCGAAACTCACAGCACGCTCGGCCACGTGACCGCATCCACACTACCAGCACATACGCGCATTTTTTGGTCGCACCACAGCACACGACGGACCGCGGGCATCGGCCTCATCCTGACGAATCACTTCCTCAGCTCGTTCAACCCGGTACGGGACGAAGATTGGGTGGAAATTTCTCCTGGACGTTTGGCAGTATTGTCATTACGTGGACCGAACGGCGCGTTGGACATAGTCGCGGCGTATTTCCCCGCCGGCCACGACGAAGCAGCAGCTCGACGACAACTTATCCAGGACCTCGCTGACCAGGTGGCCGACGCGGGCTCCACGCTCACCCTCCTGATGGGGGACTGGAATTTCGTGACGGCAGCGGAGGACAGGTGGTGCAAACGCTCTGGCCAATGGACGGGCGCCGCGGACCACAGAGAGGCGGACGACTGGGACAGTCACCTCGCGCGCCGGCACGGCTTCCACGAGCTATTCCAACCACTCCCTACTTGCGAGTCCGGACGCGCCCTCTCCCGCATCGACCGTGTCTACTCCAACCACCACGGTTCCGACCAGCTGGACCGCCAGTACTCCGCAACCGCGCTCCCGCACACACCACTCTCGCAGCATAGACCCCTATCTTTTTCCCGTCTCACCAAAAGCCGATCCCAAGGTGCAGGAGGCAACTTCCCCACTGGACCCTTGCGCCACCCAGACTGGAACCGTCGATTGACCCTCGCCTACAACGAAGCACTGCGCGACGACCGCAACCCCCAGAACCCTCTCCGCCGACTGAGGATTCTGAAGCAGTGCATGGCACGAGTGGCGACGAAGATGCATCAAGAAGGACTTGACGTCCCCTCCGATGACCCACACGACCATTTAGGCTGGACAATGGCATACATCCGTGCAGCAGAGCGCATATCCGTACCAACGATGCATCGCTGCTTGGCTGCCTACCCCCACCTTGCTACGATGGCCCCCGGCGCCGACCCGAATGCTCGTCTCTCACGGCTGCTTCAAGCAGTCCGACAACATGCGGTTGACCTCGCCCACAACGCGGTCACGACAGACCTTGTTGCATTACAGCGGCAGGAGGCCGACATCACCTCGGGGGACTACCAGCAACGCAAAACTCATATTCTGACGAAGCTCCGACGCTTGCAACCAGGCTGCAACACCGCCATCGGCGCTATTCAGACCCCAGACGGAAATCTAGCACACACGCCCCACGACATCGCACAGGAGCTGGGGAAGCATTGGAGCCGAGTCTTCACACGACAACCGATCAACCCTCACATCTTGGAGCGCTGGCTCGCATCCCTCCCGCAGTTCCTACCGACCCGACCCCCGGCGCCTACGTCAGACGCCGCCCCGAGCCACCCTAACGCCGCAGACCACGTACAGCAACACCCCGCACCCCCCCCACAACGACAGCCGACCTCCAATCCCACCAGACAACGACCCGGCCGCCCGCGTCGCCACCACTCCCGCCCACCCTTAGACATATCTCCGGACAAATGGGCATTACGAGAGGCAGATGTGGAGTCAGCGGTGAAACATTCGGGCAACAGCATGCCAGGCCCTGACGGTATTCCGTATATCGCTTGGCGGCAGAGCGGCCAGCTCGCCATCAGGGCCCTTTGGGAAGCCGCCGACGCTCTCCAGAGCACCTCCGGGGAGAACTCCCTCCACGAGCTGAACGACGGCAGCGACCCCGACGGCCACGACTTCAACTTGGGCACCCTCGTGTGCCTGGGCAAGAAATTATGCTAACGGAGTTCCCCACATAATGATGTTTTTGGGCTAGCGGGATCAAGCAACATTTTGTAGAGAAATTGCCGACCTGCCCTCGCCCTCTCCATCCTTTTCTATCACATGGTTTGCGAATACCCTCCTCGCTCATGCGGGGCTTCCCTGGTGGGGTGGGACGGGCACGGAACCTGATAAATAGCACTGTTCGCGAATACCCTCCTCGCTCAGACGGGGCCTCCCTGGAGGGTGGGAGGGGCAGGAAATCTGATAAATAACACTGTGTTCGAATAGCGTCCTCGCTCAGGCGGGGCCTCCCTGGAGGGGTGGGAGGGGCACGAAACCTGAGAAATAACATGTGATGCGAATACCCTCCTCGCTCAGGCGGGGGCCTCCTGGATGGGGTGGGTATTGCGGCACGATATCCTGATAAATAACAGGTGGATGCGAATACCCTCTCGCTCAGGCAGGAGGACCTCCCTGGAGGGGTGGGAGGGCACGAAACTGATAAATAAAAGGTCGATGCGAAGACCATCCTCGCTCAGGAAGGGCGAAGGGGCCTCCATGGAGGGGTGGGAGGGGCACGAAACCTGAGAAATAACAGGTGATGCGAATACCCTCCTCGCTCAGGCGGGGCCTCCCTGGAGGGGTGGAGGGGCACGAAACCTGAGAAATAACAGGTGATGCGAATACCCTCCTCGCTCAGGCGGGGCCTCCCTGGAGGGGT
The DNA here is from genome assembly GCA_963575745.1 of Prorocentrum cordatum. Classification (NCBI taxonomy): domain Eukaryota; class Dinophyceae; order Prorocentrales; family Prorocentraceae; genus Prorocentrum; species Prorocentrum cordatum. The sequence continues at coordinate 645,388 of CAUYUJ010000092.1, read as the reverse complement.
GGGAGGGGCACGAAACCTGATAAATAACAGGTGATGCGAATACCCTCCTCGCTCAGGCGGTGCCTCCCTGGAGGGGTGGGAGGGGCACGAAACCTGAGAAATAACAGGTGATGCGAATACCCTCCTCGCTCAGGCGGGGCCTCCCTGGAGGGGTGGGAGGGGCACGAAACCTGAGAAATAACACTGTGATGCGAATACCCTCCTCGCTCAGGCGGGGCCTCCCTGGAGGGGTGGGAGGGGCACGAAACCTGATAAATAACACTGTGTTCGAATACCCTCCTCGCTCAGGCGGGGCCTCCCTGGAGGGGTGGGAGGGGCACGAAACCTGATAAATAGCAGGTGATGCGAATACCCTCCTCGCTCAGGCGGGGCCTCCCTGGAAGGGTGGGAGGGGCACGAAACCTGAGAAATAACAGGTGATGCGAATACCCTCCTCGCTCAGGCGGGGCCTCCCTGGAGGGGTGGGAGGGGCACGAAACCTGAGAAATAACAGGTGATGCGAATACCCTCCTCGCTCAGGCGGGGCCTCCCTGGAGGGGTGGGAGGGGTGGGAGGGGTATTGGTATGGTATGGTCTTGGTATGGTATGGCTTGGTATGGCTTGGGATGTTATTGGTTTGGTATGGTATGGTATGGTATGGTATTGGTATGGTATGGTATGGTATTGATATGGTATGGCTTGGTATGGCTTGGTATGGTATTGGTATAGTAAGGTATTGGTATGGTATGGCTTGGTATGGTATGGTTTAGGAGAAGGACGCGGGAGGAGGAGGAGAAGGAGAGGGTGTTCTGGGAAAACAAGAACCCCACTCAGGATGTGGGGAAAAATTGACTTGCGACCCAACCCATGGAGACGTTTACACGGCGGACAGCACACGTCCGTTGTCTATCGTGAACACAGACAACAGGATCATTGCGAATGCAGCCCGATTGCGCTGGGAACCGGTCATTAACGCGTGGGTCGGCCCACCGCAGCAAGGCTTTCTTCGACGCCGATCACTTTTGAAGAACGTGCTCGACGTCGACTTTGCCAGCATGGCCACCGCACTCCAATCGGACTCCGGCGCCATCATACTCTTTGACTTCGCGTCCGCGTTCCCGTCGCTCTCGCAGGAGTATTTGCACGACGTGCTGCGCCACCTGGAATTACCGGAGTCGGCCCGGAGCTTTGTGAAACACCTGTACGACAACAACCGATGCCAAATTGTGAGCCAGGGACAGACACTCCCAGGCTTCCCCCTGACGGCAGGCGTCCGGCAAGGATGCCCATTGTCCCCTCTACTGTACGCCATCTGCGCGGAACTATTACTAGACAAGATCCAGGCAACTTGTCCGGGCATCTTGGCACGCGCGTACGCCGACGACACCGCCGTTGTTTCCGCAAACTTGTGGGAGGATGCTCCCCGACTGGCAGCCCTCTTCGACGACTTCGCAGCAATCTCTGGGCTGAGGCTTAATCTGCAGAAGACGGTCATCATTCCACTGTTCGCATCCCCGCTCTTGACGGTGAGGACTCACCTCGACACCCTTGTTCCGAGCTGGTCAACCACGCAGTTGGCCCCTGCAGGGAAGTATCTAGGATTCTACGTTGGGCCGGGAAGCCGCGACCTGCTCTGGAAGGACCCGCAGGCAAAGTTCAAACAACGCGCATCTTTATGGGCAGGCCACCCGCTGGGACTTCATTGCGCTGCGCTCGCATACAATACCTTTGGGATCTCGGTGTTGACCTTCGAGGCACAGCTCAGCGACCCGACGGATGACGTTCTCACCGTGGAGTTACAATGTCTACGACGAGCCGCTCCCGGCCCCGGTAATTGGGCCACGCCAGAGGATTTATGGTGGCTACAACATTCGTACAATTTTCCCAGCGCTTTCCGGAGTCTCCGGCTTGCCGCCCAAGCAGCACAACTACGAGTACGATTGTGGGACACAGCCTGCGGCGACCACCCCGCGGAACCAGGCACTCCCTTGGACTTCCACCTCCCGGGCGACGGCGCGCGCCCCGCTAACCCTGCCGACCTTCCCCCGCACGCCCCCAACAACACAAACTACAATGGCGCATTCAACCGACGCACCCGGCTCCTCAGATCACTTTTGGGCACCACCGACCGCCTGCAGGAAAAAGCAATGTGGGATCAATGGTTCCAGCACTCCTACCACCTACGCTTGGACACCACATTGTCGGACATGACGACGCTTCTGGGGACACCCACCGAGCTATACCGCTCCATGGCACCGACGCGTCCCACTCCTTACTCCGTGAAAGAATGGGGCCGCATCCGCGCTCGTTTCCAAGCCACCGTGCATGCTCGACTCTTACAGGCGCGCGCCCCGCCAGCCGAACACCGCATCCGGCACAAATACCGACGCTGGTACCTCAACATGCCCGACCACGCTCACATCACTAGCTTGTTTCCAGTCCGGCAGCGCACAGAGAATTGGCATGGCCGGGCAGCTCTCCATCACCTTAAGCAGTTGAACAAGTTGGTGGCTCCAAGGGTACAGTCGGCGGTCTTCAGCACGATGTGGAATCGATGGACGACGGCCCGTCGTTTTCAACAACATGGTGGACCATGCCTCCTGTGCAGAGCGCCCCACACACAGGACGCGATTGAGCATTACGCGAAGTGCCCGGTGGTGAAGCGGCTTGCTGCGCAGTTCTTGCACTTCGACCCGCACCTGTTCGTGAACCTCCATTCTTTTCTTCTGGTAAATCCTTTGGCCAGCACCACGGAGATGCTCACGACCATCGCCCTTCTGGTCTATGCGACGTACAGGTGCACCAATTACCAGCGACGCGCCCAGACCCCCCTGCCGACGGCAGCACTTTACGACGCAATGACACAATGGGTACGGGAAGGTGTTCGAGGCCACGGCCGTTCCACCCGCGTCCTTACCCGGCGCTGGACTGCGCACGACTCCCATCCGCTCCCCCGGGTGCCGTGATTCCAGTACCACTTCCAGTAGCAATTGCCCTCGGGGTTCGCACTGCCACCTCCACCAGCCGACCTCCAGCCTCCGCAACCTCAGCGATCCGACCTCCCACCGCCACCGACTCCACCAACTCGACACTCCGACCTGTCCTCTGTCGCAGCGCAGCGTCCAGCACCGGCGACAGCACCAACGCCGGCGCCACCGCCGGCGCCAACGCCAGCGCCTCCACCAGCGCCTATACCAGCACTGTTGTTATCACCGACTCCAACATCAAAACCAACACTTACACCAGCACCATCGACCAGCACCGACGCCAGCACCGACGCCAGCGCCGACGCTAGCACCAACGCCTGCGCCTACACCAGCGCCGTCGCCAGCACTGCCACCAGCGCCAACACCGGCACCTAATTACGCCAGCACCAACGCCAGCGCTTACACTGGCACCGATGCCAGCACATGCACCTACGCCAGCACCAGCCCCAACGCCTACGTCAGCTCCGACATCATCGATAGCATCAGCATCGACGCCGGCACCGACGCCTGCACCGAGGCCAGTACCGACGCCAGCACCAACGCAGGCACCAGCGCCTGCGCCTACGCCAACACCAAAGCCAGCGCCTACGCCAGCCCCGATGCCATCGCTGACAGCCGCACGGACACCGGCATTGACGCCAGCACCGAGGCCAGCACCGACGCCGGCGCCTACGCCAGCACCAACGCCTGCGCATACACCGGCACAAACGCCATCCCCACGCCAGACACATGAATACCAGGCAGCGTGTTACATATTTACGGCTGGGCACTCCATCGGTCATGCGGCTGGGATACGATGGCTTGCACCACAAAGCTTGCACCACGCAGTAGGGTTCGCTTGGCCGCCCTGCTGGTGGGGCGGAAACTCGGGCAGTTATCCGCCAGTCACCACAATTCGTGGGCGGACAAATCCTGCCCCCCCCCAGACAGGAGGGCGCCAGGCACAGCACCACACGTGCGCCCAACAACTCTCCCCCCCCGAGACAGCACCACTTGCAGCTGCACCAACACCCCCACGCCGACGTCAGCCCATACGCCAGCAACAACGCCGGCGCCTACACCGACACCACCACCGGCACCCACACCAGCCTCGACGCCAGCACCGACGCCAGCGCCCGCACCAGCACCGACGCCAGCACCGACGCCAACAACCAAGCCGATGTTGGAAAGCCGCTCCAAAACAACAAGGCCGACACCGACGTTGACGCCCACGCCAGCACCACACCAGCACCGCATCAGCACCAGCACCACACCAGCACCGCATCACACCAGCGCTTGGACTTGCGACGCCGGCACTCACGCCTGCGCCTACACCAGCACCGACGTCAGCACCGACTCCAGCACCAACGCCGGCCATCTGACGACAACGCACCAGAGGATTCATGCGTCAGCACCGACACCAACCCCTACGCCGACGCCGAACCGGACACCAATGCCGCCTACACCTGCATTCGACCCGCGGTCGAATGAACCCTGCCCCTGGAGTCTTATCCCACCCCGTGGGATAATGGGTGCGCCACCCACCCCTTCTATCCCCAACTCCGACCCCCCAACTCCGACGTCCAGCTCCGACGCCAGCACCACCGCGGGCGCCTCCGCCAGTGCAGACACCAGCACCGACACCAGCACCCATGCTTGTGCATGTGCCTTCACCGACGCCAACGCCTACACCAGCACCGACGCCAGCACCGACGCCAGCACCGACGCCGACGCCTAACCCGACACCATTGCCAACGCCTCGACCTGCATTCGACCCGCGGTCGAATAAACCTTGCTCCCAGGGTGTCATCCCACCCCGTGGGATAACGAGTGCGCCACCCATCACTTCTATCCCCAGCTCCGACTCCCCATCTCCGACGCCAGCACCACCGCCAGTGCCTACGCCAGAGCAGACGCCAGCACCGACACCAGCACCCACGCTTGTGCATATGCCTTCACCGACGCCAACGCCTACACTGGCACCGCCGCCAGACGTGCATTCGACCCGCGGTCGGATGAACCCTGCCCCCGGCGTCTTATCCCACCCCATGGGATAATGTGTGCGCAACCCATCACTTCTACCTTCAGCTCCGACTCCCCAGCTCCGACTCTCTAGCTCCGACGCCCAGCTCCGACGCCCGCACCGCCACCGGCGACTACACCAGCGCAGACGCCAGCACCGACACCAGCACCCACGCTTGTGCCTATGCCTTCACCGACGCCAACGTCTACACCAGCACAGACGCCAACACCGACGCCAGCACCAATGCCAACGCCTAACCCGACGTCGATGCCAGCGCCTAGACCTGCACTTGACCCGCGATCGAATGAACCCTGCTCCCAGCGTCTTATCCCACCACATGGGATAACGTGTGCGCCACCCACCACTTCTATCCCCAGTTCCGACTCCCCAGCTACGACGCCAGCGCCACCACCGGCGCCTACGCCAGCGCAGACGCCAGCGGCGCCCCTTCCACTACCACCACCCGTGCCGAGCAGTCGCACCTCCATTCCAGCTCCGATTCCTGCTCCGACGCTGGCCCCGACTCCAGCTCCTACCCCACCGACTCCGACCTCCCAACGGATGAATTCAATGCACGACCCTGGCGCAGGGAGTTGCGCTGCTGGGCCCATGGCGCACCGGTACCACTACCCGTGCCCGTCACCTTGCAGCCTCCACCCTGCATGGGGAGGGCTACTAACAATCTTCATCGTGGTTCCGATTGTCTTCATCAGCCGTAGCACCAGCAAGATGGGCAGGGAGATCTTGATACCGGTGCCGGGGTACGACAGTATGATGGCGATGGCGTGAGCCGCTCTCTTGCAGGCCCCCTCCTTTGCGTTCCTCTTCCTCCGTCCCCTCCTCGTCCTCCTCCTCCTCCTCCTCCTCCTCCTCCTCCTCCTCCTCCTCCTCTTCCTTGGCATCTGAGGGCGAGGCTCTGAATGTGTTGTCATTCGTGGTTTCACTTGGTCGCCCCAGCTTTGGGCAAATGCCCGGGCAATGATTGTCACGGATAGCGCTTGCTTGTCCCGGCCGCGTGGCCGATGCAGGCATGTTCCCATTCAGGATGATACGTTTGCGGGAATTCGTATCTTCAGGCAGGTGTGCTCTTCTCCCCCCTTCCTCGCTCCCCCCTCTGCCCGGGCCCGGGGCTATTGCACGATTTTGCCTTCATCTCTGCACTGCGGCCGGCTTTCGTCGCGCGTTCATTCCCTTCCAGAAAAAAAAAACTCCGCGCCCATTGGCCGAGGAGGGCCCACGTCGTTTCGGGGAAGCGGTGGTTGTGGAGGCTCGGGGGAGGACTCTCAGAGGCCAAGAGGCCCACCCGTCACACCAGCTTGTGGAGCTCCCGCGTTGGCGGGTTTTGTTCTGCTCTCATTGTGGGGCCAATGCGACGTTTCGTTTTGTTAACCTCTTGGAGGTATGTGGCGAGCCGAGTCCCAAAGGGAAGGAGGTCCTTGCTCGCATTGCCAGGGGCCTGCATCCTTCCCACAAGGGCCCCTCGAAGGCCATCGCTGAGGCGGCGCACCGAGACGCCGCCCAAGAGGCTCGAGCTCGTGCACTAGTAAGAGGCAGCGTCTTGCCCCAGGCCCCTGGACCCCCACCCGAGGGAGATGGAGGGGCCTCGGAGGAAGTTTCTGCAGAGGACGCCTCGGAGGAGGCTGTGGTCCAGGTGGTGAGAGGGGAGGAGTCGGTCGGCGATTTTGAGGCTGGGGCGGCCGTGAGCGAGGGTGCGCCGAGCGCCTCGGCGGCTTCATCATCCAGGCCCGCGCCGCCGCCCTCCCCCTCCACCTCCTCCTCCGATTAGGCGTGTGGCCCCCCGCGCGACCCCTCGGTCGCTTTGCATTTAGCCCATTTAGTCCCCATCCTCTGGACGTTCTGGCGACACTGCCAGTCAGTCCACGCGGCGGCACGGGGGAGACACACCGGCTTACGTCGTTCCAGCACCAGCTGCGTAGCAGTTTTCCCGTGGCATGTGGCGCCTTGGTTGCACCCGTGGCGCTGGTGCAGTGCTTCGCGCTGGTCATCAGGCACGGGGATTGCGCATTGGGTCGAGAGGTGGGGCCATGTGGTCCGTAAGTCCCATGGGGCCTTGTGCCCGCCCACCCTGGGGAACCAACCCAGTCGCGCATACTAGTCGATTCGGCGGGGGTTGATGGTCGGAAGAGCATGTCCGAGGCCACCCGACCGTCCCCTTACGAGCCATTCCATCTCGATTCGGCGGCGAGTCACAGCGACGAGCTGTCTCCATATCCCCCAGTCGGCCTCAGGGGACAGGTGCCGCCTGTGAGCTCGACAAGGTGGAGGAGCAGGCGATCGGGCCCCCTCGGGGCCCCGATCCTGCGCTCGAGACGCGGAAATGTAAGGGCCACTTCGGGCTCAGGAGGGGGTTCTGGCGTTCGGGCCGTGGCCTCAGGCCCAGGTCTCGGAGCCGATTCGGAGCCGGCGCTCGCCGTGGCTGGTAAAGCCCTCGGGTTCCTGTGCCAGCGTTCCTCAGAGTAGCTCGACGGCTGTATACGGGTACAGTCGGGCCGCTGAGGAAGGAACCCTTTTCGTTTGGGAGGTGCTCCGTGCTCCTTAGTTGTTTTACAGCGCTCCTTGGGTTTTCCCCAGGTTTTTCATGGAACATCGGAGTTTAACTTATGGGAAAAAGGGGCCTCGTTCCTTATTTATCGTTCCTTAGGTCAACGCCCCGACTGTAGATGTCCAGCGCCCCGAGTCGCAGGCTCCGGCGGAGACGAGACTTGTCCGCGTCAAGGGGGCTCTCGGCCGAGCAGCCGGGGGGCAGAGCGGCTCGAGCCCAGGCTTGGGAGGACAGTGGCCCCGAGGAGGAGGAGGAGGCGGAGGAGGAGGAGGCGGAGGCGGAGGAGGCGGAGGAGGCGGAGGAGGCGGAGGAGGAGGAGGAGGCGGAGGAGGCGGAGGAGGCGGAGGAGGCGGAGGAGGCGGAGGAGGAGGAGGAGGAGGCGGAGGAGGAGGAGGAGGAGGAGGCGGAGGAGGAGGAGGAGGAGGAGGCGGAGGAGGCGATAGGGGAGAGCCGTGGCTCAGCGGGTCGTCTACCCCTTCCCGCATTCCGTGTCACGCCCCTCTGCCTCCTCTCTCCCTCCCCCCTCTCGCCCACCTTTCCTCGTCTCCCTCCTCCTGCCGCCCCTCTTCCCCTTCCTGGCGGCGGCCGCACGCCGACCCCGCTCGGGCGCGGGCCCCCTGAGCTGTGAGCGAGGGGGCTCGGCGGGGAGGGGCCAGGCCATGCAGCAGACAATCCCCCTTCCCCGCCCATCACCAACAACTTACGCTACCGAGGAACCCCACATACTTATAATCTGTCTGGCGTGGTGATAGCTGAAGTGAAACTTGTGAGAATGATGCTGGTGGCCGTTGCTTCGCCGATACCAGTGGTGACGCCGGTCAGGCCTTGGGAGCCTGCCAGTTCGGCGCCCATGTGTAGCATTGATTTCTTGAGCTGCTTGCAAGGCGGTGGCAGCGCGGACATGGCGCATTTGGGCGCCATGACGGGGACCGTACTTTTGACGGAGAGTCACCGGCGGTCGGCCGTGCTCACGTATCGAGCAGTCTGAGCCTGCATGAGCCAGGGTGGCTACAGTTCTTGATGGTGATGATGATAGCGACCCCCCGCGTGCGTGCTACTGTGGCCTCGAGAAAATGCCACGCGCGCTAGGCCTTGGGACACCGCACCCCCTGCGCACCCCCTTATGGTGTCGAGAAAGTGCCACGCCTGCGCAACCCTTCGCGACCGTCGTGCATAGCGTGCGCGCTCAAAGCCACCCCCTGCGCACCCCCCCGCAGCGTGCACGACAGGCGTGCATAGCGGCCGCGCTCGGAGACCACCCCATGCGCACCCCCATGGTGTCGAGAAAGTGCCAAGCTTGCTTTGCCCCGCACGATCGGCGTGCATAGTGGCCGAGAGGCCCCCCCCCTGCGCACCCCTTATAGTGTCGAGAAAGTACCACGCCTGCTTTGCCTTGGACGACCGGCGTGCGTAGCGGCTGCACTCAGAGACCATCCCGCGAGCACCCTCTTATGGTGTAGAGAAAGTGCCACGCCTGCTGTGCATGGACGACTGGGTCTTGACGTGGCGCATACGTCTTGGGTGTGTGTGATGCAGTGAGCACGTCAGGCGTGCACTGGCGTTGTTAGTTTGTGTGTGCGCGCGTGTGTTTGCATGCGTGTTTTGTGTCTTGTGTGCCTTGTGCATGTGTATGATGTGTGTGTGTGTGTGCGGCTGTAGGTGGACGCGTGTCTCAATGTGGGTGTGCGTATGCGCGCGTGTGTCTGCATGCGTGTCTTGTGTCATGTGTGCCTTGTGCATGTGTATGATGTGTGTGTGCGGCTGCATGCGGACGCGTGTCTCGATGTGGGTGTATGATACAGTCAACACGCCAGGCGCGCACTGGCGGTGTATGGTGTGTGTGTGCGAGTGTGTGCATTCGCGCAGCTATACGTAGACGCGTGTCTCATGTACGCGCCGTGCATGTGTTGCGCTTGGGTGAGGGGAGGAACGAAGAGGAGGAGGAGAGGAGAGGACAGAAGGGAGGACGCGGGTGCGACGCGGCAGGGAGCAGAACAAAAACCCCATGATCCTGGCGAAGGCTCCAACCATATGCAGTTGTGAGTATTGCGATTGTTGGTATCGTCTTCGGTAGAGCTCCTCATGGGGCACGAAACGTGCGAGGGGCGTGCCAACATGGGCGCGGTGGTGTCATGCGAGCGCAGCCACTGGGGCCTTCGGTGGAGCTCCCATGGGGCCACGAAGCGTGTCAGGGGTTCTCCGACATGGGTGCAGTGGTGCCGTGCGATCGCAGCCACCGGGCCGTCGGTGGAGCTTTTTGCGGGGTCACGAAACGTGTGAGGGGCGTGCCGACATGAGTGCGGTGGTGTCATGCGAGCGCAGCCCCTGGGGCCATCGGTTGAGCTCCTTATGGGGCCACGAAACGTATGGGGTGTGTGCCGACATGGGTGCGGTGGTGTCATGCGAGCGCAACCACGGGGGCCTTCGGTGGAGGTCCTTTATGGGGCCACGAAACGTGCGAGGGGTGTGCCGACATGGGTGCCGTGGTGTCATGCGAGCGCAGCTTTTGGGGTTTCTGGTGGAGCTCCCTATGGGGCCACGAAGCGTGTGAGGGGCGTGCCTGAACAAAAACATGCGGAGCACAGAGGAGGGGAGGGAAGGGAGAGGGGCAGCGGGAGGAGGATGGGGAATGAACGCGGGGACCGTCTCCTCAAAACGAGGACCCAACACCACAGGATGGTTGGGAATCGAACGCGTGGGGGACAGCTCCCGACCGCCTGGCCCCGGCCCCGCCCCCTCCGCTCCAGCCCGGGCGGCGCGACCGCCGCTGCGGGAGGCGGCTCTCGCCGGCCAACGGCGCCGCGGCCGCCGCGGGCAGGAAGGCCCGGAGGAGCTCCGCCCGGTGCCGCGCACGCCGGCGCGCCTGCTGGAACCATTCCCCCCTCATCTTGGAGCCGGCTGGGGGCCCGAGGTAGCCCAGCACTGGTTCCGGCGAGCGGGAAAGGGGGCAGGTTCTGATGGGCCCGATTTTTCCACCGCCACCACCACCATAAGTTGGACGGGGGAAGGAGGAGGAGGAGGAGGAGGAGGAGGAGGAGGAGGAGGAGGAGGAGGAGGAGGAGGAGGAGGAGGAGGAGGGGGAGGACGAGGAGGAGGAGGAGGAGGAGGAGGAGGAGGAGGAGGAGGAGGACGCCCTCCCCCTCCAACTTCTGGTGGTGGTAGTGGAAAACAGGCCCACCAGGTTCGAGGCTCTGGGTTCGGGAAGGGTTTTGCCTTTTTCGGCGTCAGGGGGCCGTTTTCGGGCCCCGGGGCTGTCAGAAACGGATCCGAGGGGAAACATTGCGCCAGATGGACCTTGGGTGGGAATCGGGAGCCCGTTTTGAGCGGCTTTGGCCTTGTCCCCCTCCTGACCCATTTTCTGGGGCCCCAACCAGTTCAGACCCCCCGGGCCGCCTGCAACTTCCGTCCTCCCTGTCTCTCCCCCCATCCCCCTTTCCCTCCCCCGCCTCTGGGTCCATTTCGATCCGATCGATCCGATCGGTATCGGTTCTACCGGGCCCGAATCGATTCGGTTCCGATGTTCGGGCGATCCAATACGGGCCGATGCTTGCATGACGCTATTGTGCAGCTCGGCGAAGCCGATCCGATTCGATTTCGACTTCGTACCGATGCAGCCCGATCCAACGCAATTTCCTGATTCGACGCTGACTGATCCTGCCGCCTTCCCCATCATGAGGACTCGGAGGCCCATCGGCAGCGAAAAGCCAGGAAGGCCACGAGATGGCCGCTGAGCCTCCCGAGAGGCGTCTCTGAGAGGGCCTCCCGGGCCCCATGGGGAAGGGCAAGCCCTTCCAGGGGGAAACGGGTACGCTTTAGAAGAGTTACGGTCGGGAGCTGTTGCTTAGCGTGTCGCGCCGCCGGTTCTGTCCCACCGCGCCTCGGCTCGACACGCTGTCCACTTCACGCTGCCGAGGCGTAAACGTCCCGAGCTTCCCCGAGCCTCCCGCCATGCGGAGCGGAGCGACGCGCTATCCGCTCGCAAGGCATAGCGTGTCGTCGGGAGGCCGCCGCGGCACGCTAAGCAAGAGCTCCCGACCGTAGCTTCCTGAACCACCTACGCCCAGAGGGCGGTTGGCATCCACAGGGTTGGAGGGTTTTCTGTGTTCGATCGCTGCGGCAGTCTCTCACGTGCGGGCGCGCTCTTCGACCAACCATACTCCGAACTCCCCCCTCCTTCTCCCTCCTCCTTCTCCCTCCTCCTTCTCCCTCCTCCTCCTCCTCCTCCTCGCACAAGCTGGTCTTGCTGTAAGCGCGCTGTTTCTACTTCGCTCCGACTGAGGCCACGTGGCTAGAGACAAATGCTGCTCGGATTCGCAGAGGCGCATGAAGCGTAGAATGAGGAGTCAGCGGGGCTCCTCTCCCCCAGTCCCCGAGCGGTCTCACGAGTTGCGACTGCTTGTGTGCGATCGCGTACAGCAGGCTTCACGGTGCGCGCTTTTCACGACCTCGCCGCACGAGCTCGATGATCGTTCGAGGTAGGATTCGGTTGGCACGTGTGCGAGCGCGAGCAGTGTACGGTACAGACCACGCGCAAGGCCGAATCGTCTTCTTTTGTTTATTATTATGATCATGCTTCGTATTACTATTAGTAATAATCGCAGTCGTAGTAGCCGGAGTAGTAGTAGTGGCAGCAGCAGTATTATCATTATTATTATTATTATTAGTAGTAGTAGTAGTAGTAGTAGTAGTAGTAGCAGCAGTAGTAGTAGTAGTAGTAGTAGCAGTAGTAGTAGTAGTAGTAGAATGAAGTAGTAGTAGTAGTAGTAGTAGTAGTAGTAGTAGTAGTAGTAGTAGTAGTAGTAGTAGTATTAGTAGTAGTAGTAGTAGTAGTAGTTGTTGTTGTTGTAGAAGTAGGAGTAGTATTATTATTATTAGTAGTAGTAGTAGTAGTAGTAGTCGTAGTAGTAGTAGTACTAGTAGTAGTAGTAGTAGTAGTAGTAGTAGTAGTAATAGTATCATTATTATTATTAGTAGTAGTAGCAGCAGTAGTAGTAGTAGTAGCAGTAAACGTAGTAATAGTAGTAATAGTAGTAATAGTAGTAGTAGTAGTAGTAGTAGTAGTAGTAGTAGTATTAGTCGTAGTCGTAGTCGTAGTAAGCGTAGTAGTAGTAGCAGTTGTAGAAATCGGAGTAGGAGTAGGAGTAGTAGCAGTAGTAGTAGTACTTGTAGCAACTGTAGTAGTAGTAGTAGTAGTAGTCGTAGTAGTAGTAGTAGAGTGTAGTAGTAGTAGTAGTAGTAGTAGTTTAGTAGTAGTAGTGTAGTAGTAAGTTAGTATTAGCAGTAGTAGTAGTAGTAGTAGTAGTAGTAGTAGGAAGAGTAGTAGCCGTAGTAGTAGTAGTAGCAGTAGTAGTAGTAGCAGTAGCAGTAGCAGTAGTAGTAGTAGTAGTAGTAGTAATAGTAGTAGTAATAATCGTAGTCGTAGTAGTAGTAGTAGTCGTCGTAATAGTAGTAGTAGTAGTAGTAGTAGTAGTAGTTGTAGTAGTAGTAGTAGTCGTAGTAGTAATAGGAGTAGCCGCAGTAGTAATAGTAGTAGTAGTAGTAGTAGTAGTAGTATAATTAGTAGTAGTAGTAGCGGTAGTAGTAGTCTTCGTCGTCGAAGTAGTAGTAGTAGTCGCCGTAGTAGTAGGGGTAAGAGTAGGAGTAGCGGTAGTAGTAGTAGTAGTAGCAGTAGTAGTAGACGTAGTTATAGTAGTAGTAGTAGTAGTAGTAGTAGTCGTAGTTGTAGTCGTAGTCGTAGTCGTAGTCGTAGTCGTAGTCGTAGTAGTAATGGTGGTGGTAGTGGTAGCCGTAGAAGTTTTATTTCTTGAGCAGTAGTAGTAGTAGTAGTAGTAGCAGTAGTAATAGTAGTACTAGTAGTCGTATTAGTAGTAGTAGTAGTAGTAATAGTAGTAGTAGTAGTAGTAGTAGTAGTAGTAGTAGTAGTAGTAGTAGTAGTAGTAGTAGTAGTAGTGGTAGTAGTAGTAGTAGTAGTAGTAGTAGTAGTAGTAGTAGTAGTAGTAGTAGTAGTAGTAGTAGTAGTAGTAGTAGTAGTAGTAGTAGTAGTAGTAGGAGTAGGAGTAGGAGTAGGAGTCAAGCTAGCCAGCTCGAGCGAGTC
>CAUYUJ010000092.1:561763-626763 GCA_963575745.1 Prorocentrum cordatum | reverse complement strand
GAGCGGAGAGGCAAGAGGGGGAGAGGCTAGAGGACAAGGAGGAGAAGGATGAGGAAAAAGAGGAAGAGGAGGAAGCGAAGGAAAAGGAGCAGTTGGATGAGGAGGAGCGGAATCGGGGCAAAGATAAACACGGCGGAGGGAAATGAGGGAAGAGATGAGGGAAACATGGGAAATAGAGGAGGGAGCATGAGGGATGATGAAGAGGAGGATAAGAGGGAGGATACGGACAGGGAACGGATGAGGGAAGAGGAGCAGGAGGAGGAGGAGGAGGAGGAGGAGGAGGAGGAGGAGGAGGAGGAGGAGGAGGAGGAGGAATGGAGGAGTGGTAGGGAGCAGAATGCCACGAGGTACTCGGAGCTCCACAAGGCGGGCGTGCTCGGGGGGCTGCTCTGGCAGCTGCCCCCGAGCTACCGCTGCTCGGCGCGCACCCTGCAGGAGCTGGAGGCCATCCCCCCCACTCCGCCTCTCCCGCATGCGTCCGCCACACCCACTACAGCGCTTCGGGGCCCCATAGGGAGCTCCACCGAAGGCCCCAGCGGCACTGCTGCGCCCCCCCGACCCAGTACAGCGCTCCGTGGCCCTAAAGGGAGCCCCAGCGAAGGTCCCAGTGGGACCGCCCGCACGCGTCCGCCACGCCCCGTACAGCGTTTCGTGGCTCCCCCCCGCCTCCGTCCCTCCACGGCCTCGGCCTCCCCGGCCCGCCGCCCTCGTCCTCCTCCGCCCTGCTCCCGCTCGTGCTCCCTCTCCTGGCGCCGCCGCTGCGGCTCCCTCTCCCCCATCCTCCTCCCCCATCATCCTCCTCCTCCTCCTCCTCCTCCTCCTCCTCCTCCTCCTCCTCCTCCTTATCATCACCACCATCATCATCATCATCATCATCATCATCATCATCATCATCATCATCAGCATCAGCATCAGCATCAGCATCAGCATCAGCATCATCATCATCATCATCATCATCATCATCATCATCATCATCATCATCATCATCATCATTATCATCCGCCTCCTCCTCCTCATCCTCCTAACCCCTCGCTCCTCCATGTTTGGGGGGGGGGAATCCGTGTTGAGCGTTGCACAGCCTGCCTGCCCCCCGTGCCCCAGTCAGACGGGGAAACAGAACGTCGTGCGCAGGCTGGCGAGGAGCCTCCCGTCCAAAGATGGCATGGACGTTCCGCGGAGCCTGACTGCTTAACCAGGGTCTGAGCTTACACGCAGGAGTCTCGTCAGGATGAATTCCGTGAATGCCCTCTCACCTCCCAGTTCCTTTTGTATATATACACCAATCCATTTCCCAGATTTAAGAATTTATAGCAGGGAGTTGTTCTCGGTGCCGCTTGGTTTTCCGATATTATTTTGTTGGTAGGTGTTTTGTGTTACTTTCGCTGCGCTCCTTCCTCCTCCTCTATCCGCCTCCCCCCGCCCTCATCCGCTCGCAGCCGCCTCTGCTGCGTTGCCTGCTGCATGGTGCTGGTGGACCGTCGATGCCATCCGCTGCCGTTGCTGCGAACGTCGTGATCAGTTCGGCAAGCTCATCGCACGGATCGCGACCCAATTGGGGGGGCTTCATCCGCGGTCCCAGCAGCGTCGTACCTAAAGCGTCTCCGCGGTCCGTTCGGCGCGACCCTCGCGCGGACTGTGGCGCGCAGTGGGCTCCACCCCCAGGCCCAGGGAGGGCGCCCGCGGAGCGTGTCCACAGCCATAGCGGCGCGCCCTTCCCGTGGCTCGCGCCATTGAGGGAACTCCGCCCACGGCCTTCGCGGGGGCGCTCCACTTGCGTCTTCGTGCCCGCGTCGGCACGCCCCTCGGGGAGATCGCGGCCGTGCACTTCGGGCCCCAGTTGGAGTTCCCATGAAGTCTCCGCGCCCGTTTCGGCACGCCTTGTCAAGCGGATGGCATCCCACTGGGAGTGCCACCTGCGAACCCAGTAGGGGCAGTCATGAATGCGTGTGGCGTATTCGTGCAAACGTGTGCTTCCGTTTGAACAAATCGCGCTCCGTGTGGCAGCTCCGCGCATGGCCCTGGCGCGGAGGCCCCCCCACCCCTGGCAATGTCGTCGCACGTCTCATTCAGATTATGCCCCATGTGGAGCTTCGCCTGCAGTCCCAGCTTGGGCGTCCACATGCGTTCGCCTACTTTCCATGGCCGCGGGGGACTTTGGAAAATGAGAGAACTATAGGAAAAAATCCAAGGCCCGATTGGTGTATTGAATTTCGGGACGACGCAAATATGAGAAGGTATCAGGCAAAACGGCCCGCCGAAATTGAATACACCGATCGGGCCATAGGAAGCCGCCCCATGACCCCCCGGAATTTCTGCGGCCTCGGTGACCTGGGGCTTCGCTCCCAGCCGCCGATAGAATCGGCGAAAAGGTTGGCCGTGAGAGCGGGGAGAACAGAAGGAATGACATAGGAGCGCGGAGGGGGATGGGCGAACGGACGGCGGGGGGGAGGAGGAGAGCAGGGGGGTGGCGAGGGAATGAAGATGTGAACGAGGACTGAGGCGGGAGGCGAGTTCCCTGCGGGGTCAATGGGGGGGGCGATGGTGAGCTGAGGAGGGGGAGGAAAGGTGAGCGTGGGGACACGGGGTCCGTCGCCATTTTGGCTCGAGCCCCCGCGGCGGCGTCGTTTCCAATCGGGCCAGAGCCAGTATTCCTCCCCTCCGCAATGTGGTGGATGGGTGGGGGTGCTGGCGAGCGCGCCTGCGCGCGTTCCCAGGCCGTCGTGTGGCCTCTCAGAATGTTTCGCGCGCCCGGCCACGGGCGCGCATGCAGGGCGTCGGCGCGAGGCATCGCTCGCCTGGAGACGGCGTCAAAACCATGGGCGGCGGTCTTCCGCCATGGATGCCTGGGCCGCTGCGGACTTGCCCGCGCCTGCCCAAACGCGCCCCAGACGGGGCGCATGGCATGCGCGCCCTCTGTCGGCAACTGCGCTGACGCCGTTTCGGCCCACGCGCTCAACACAAAAACGCCCCGGACAGGTCGATGTATCCCCTTCCTCCTCCTCCTCCTCCTCCTCCTCCTCCTCCTCCTCCTCCTCCTCCTCCTCCTCCTGCAGGCTGGTGAGGCCGCTGCAGAACTTGCCATCCAGCGCGTTCGACGTCTTTCTGCCGCCTGGGCTGCCCAGCGCCCGCGTATTCGTCATGTTGGCGCTCTTGGGCCCCAGCAGGAAGTTTTTTCGACCCGAACGAAGCTGCTGCGGCACTAGCCGAATTCTGGGGAAAAGTGTTTGACAATTCTGACGAGGTCCCGATCCCTGAGGTTCATCCACTGTTCGAACTTATCCGGAAAATCGAGCCGAATCCCGAGCAGTTTGTTAATAGTACCCACCAGCACTTCGATTGGGTTCTCTCCGAAACGAAGTCCCTCGAGCTTTTGGATCTGAAGAAAGGCTCCGTTGCGGGCCCTGATGGCATCCCGTACTCGGTCTGGCAGCAGTCAGGTCCTCGAGTTCGTTCAGTATGATATAATCTCTACTTGCACGTGATGCAAGGCCATCCTCTCACAACAGAGTTCAATTATCGTCGTGCCGTGTTCTTGCCGAAAGGTGATCTGGTGAACCAGGGGGGAGGAATTTCGAGACCCAACTGCCATTCGTCCTCTCTCTCTCTCTCTCTCTCTCCAACACTGACAACAAAGTCGTTAGCAACGCTATTACCAGCGTCCTTAATGAAGTCGCCGCCGATCGCTGTCATGTCGTCCAGCGTGGTTCCGTTCGTGGTCGGATGATGAATGACAACATCATAAACATGGATGTGTTGCTCTCCGTTTGGGGGTACGTGCAGCGTGAGCTCTACTGCGGGCTCACCCTCTTCGATTTTAAGAATGCGTTCCCGAGCGTTTACCACTCGTGGATCTTCTACGTGCTCTTGTCCATGGGCCTTCCGAGTTTTCTCAGGCAAGCGGTTTTTTCCTTTACCAGCAGGTCTGGACGTTCATTTTCTTTGGGAATTGGGGGGGTCACGGTTATTGGGCCAATCGGGGTATGAAACATGGTTGCCTATTGAGTGGTGTATTGTTCGCGCTCGCGCTAGATCCAATATTGCGGCACCTGCTGCAGCTCCAGCCCAGGCCCCCCTTCGAGCTGGGCGCGTTCGCAGATGACATCTATATGATCTCGCGTGACCTGTTTTGCTCGCTGCCCCACGTGATGAAGCGTCACGTCGCGTGCAGTGGCATCACGGGCCTCTCGCTGAATCTGGCCAAGTGTGTGATCGTCGTGCTCCACGCCTCCTCGGATGATGAGACCATTCGGAAGTTTCGTGTCCACGGGCTGAACGCCAGGGCGTTCAGGATCCAGTCCTCTGGGGAGCTTCTCGGGATCGTGGTGGGCAAAGAAGGCCAAGAACGCGCCTGGGAACCCGTTCGCGTCGTGCTTCGTTCCAGGACCGAGGAGGCACGGAGTTCAGGGCTCAGTCTCACACAGTCGCTGCAGGGCCACAATGTTTACGCCCTACCCGTGGCCTCGCACGTCGGCCAGTTCTACCCTCCGAGCAAGTCTCTTCTCAACGAGGAGAGGGAAGTTCATCGGCTCCTCCCACGTGCTCCTCGGTATTCATCCCCTCCGAAAGCAATGCGCCACCTCAAGTCCCTCGGCCTCCCAGTTGAATGCCGTTCGCTCGAGATCCTGTGTAGGGCCAGTATACTCGATGTGATATCCGATCTGATGAATTCCGCCGGCTACGAGATGAGTTGGCAAACGTAGAAGCTGGGGACGACGCTGTGATTGCCTACAGGTGGAGCCCTGGCTATCAGCTCTCCATTTTTCATCAGGTGTCCCAAGTCTACGACTCGTTCACCGCCCCTTCCTCTGCTCCTATGATTGTCCCCAACAAGACCTTCCAGAGCGCCATCACGAGATGCCTCCTCCAGCAGCAGCCGCAGGTTCCCATGGGCCCCTCATTGATCGACAGGCTTCGCGACTGGACCCCCGAGGCCTCCATTGCTGACGCCGACACCGCCGTCATTCGACTTCAAGTTCTGAGTAGGCGCCTACCTATTTTCATAATTACGTGCGTCCTAATAACCGCGTTCAATGGCTGGCCCACAAGTAAGCGCTTTAGGCAGCCGACCTCTTTCTGTGTCTTTGGGTGTTGCAACTTCGGTGCTGACAGCATCGCCCACTACTTTGAATGCCCTGTCATCGCCCCAACCGTTAGGCAGCTGATGCCGTCCCTGCCTCCTGGGCGGGGTTATTGGGCGCCTTTTTTGTTTCCTTCCGCATCTGTGGCCCCCCTCGTCGCTCTGTCCTCTCGACAGTACACGCATGCCGGCGCAGTCGCCTCTGACATGAAATTCTCCGCGTTTAATTCTTGCCGCCTGGGGGAGGTCAGAGCAGCGGCTTCGCAGCCAAGGCCGCCGCAAGGGCGTGCCCGCGTGCTGCTCGCCAGGGGAGGGATGGCTGACCTGCTGCGCTAACTCGCGGGGTGCCCCTCCTCCTCCTCCGAAGTTGTTCGCAGCTGCAGGTAGTTAGGGCCCGCGCTCCAGGCTGGTGGTAGTTATTTCTCTTGGAGGCCCCCAGACGCGTCCAGAAAGCGCGTTTCGGCAACAATTTGCTCCTGGGGTTCTGGCAAGATTGCACCAATCGCTGGTGCAATGGCATTGTGTTCGAATCTGTTGCCGAGGGGGCCCGCCCATAGATTAGTCTCGATGGTGTTGTTTCAGCGATAGTGCACAAGGTCGACGGTGCCCAAGCGAAACTGGCTCGACGTCTGTTGCGCGGCGAGGCGAGTGGGAGGAGCAAGTGCGAGAGAGAGAGAGAGGAAACTCAGAATACCTTGAATATCTGATTCGCAGGTGCTGCGTCTACTGCAGATGATTATGGTGTCGGTGTCTCTCACGTCACGCGCGCAGCGGCTTAAATGGCGGCAGGGCGCGGTTCGCCGCCCCTTTCGTAATCTCCAGCTGCGGGGCGCAATGCTCGGGGAGAGCCTTTGGGGAGATCAGCAGTTCATGTCCATTGTTTGGGAAGGGTTAGATGGTGGGCCCCGATAGGGGGTGATGGAAGTTGACGCAGGATGGCATAACCGACCTTTGCCGTTCTCGCGAAGGACGCGTGCGCAGCGACCTGGCGTCAGCGAGACCTCCCGCGATAATTTGCGACGAAGCAGTTCGGCACGCCCCCCTTAACTCTGACCCCGCATCTTGGCCTGCGAGTTCCTAGGTCAACCGATACGTCCGTCCGTCTCTCCTGGTTCCCCCCCCCCCCTGCTCTGCTCCTCCGCCGCCGCTCCCCAGGGCTCGCCCGTGACATCACACTGAAAGGGGCGAGGTATGTTCGGCGCAGCCCCCCTCTCCAATCGCCAGCTTTTCTTTCGCCCGGCTAACGCTCTGAACCCCGACGACGGTTACAGAGCCTTGGACTCGAGCTGTTACGGTTCCTACGGCGTCGATGCGACGTGGGCATATAGATTCGACGAAGCCCACTGCTAGGGAACATCTGATGCGTAGCTGAGTGAACAGAGCGTGTCCGAGGTCCAGAGGTCTTGTTGTTATTTCAGTCATCGGGTGCACTCTTCGTGCTTATGCCCACGCGGCATGCCTTCGCACTCTTGGGCGATCAGTGGGTCGCTCACTTTTGAAAGTTGGGAGGGAAGCCTGCGGACGCGGCCCCCGCAGATCCAGGTGCCCAGGCGCGCAAGCGCATCGCAGTCGAAGGCGGGATTCTCGAGAAAAAAGGTCGACCTTGGCATCAAGTTGGGCGTCGTGGGTGCCCAGAGAAGCTGCCTCCTGGAGGCGGCGCGTGCGACCAGTTCACCGTCAAAGTTGCCGACCCGATTCACGTAAAACATGCCAAGAATCAGAAGTACAGGCCTCGGAACAAATTAGCGAACACATGCCACATTCATCCGTCAACGCCCCCACCCCCTCCCCCCAAATGTTAAAAGTTGGTGGTGGGTCTGATGAGACGCACTTCGACCGCAGTCTCCCCCGCGCGTGCCAACATTGAGTTTGGGGGGGTGGGGAGTGTTCAGTACTTGTTCCCCTCTACCGTATCTCCCCCGCGCGAAGGGAAACAAGGGGCCACGGCCTCGGAGCCCTCGACAGTTTCATGCTTACCCACGCCGCGTTCGTGGTCGTTCCGCGCGGCCACCAGGAGCAGCAGGCAGTCCTTTGCAGGCTTCACGTTGCGTTTGCTGCAGGCAGCCTGCAGCCCCAACTTCTGACCAAATCTTTTTCGGACCGGACGCCTGCTCGAATCCACGGCGCGCGGGATGATGATTGCGATTTCAGAACTTGCGCTCGAGAAAGCTGACGTTTCGCTGATGATGGATAGCGATGAGGCTCTTGCTTCTACTGGCCCAAGACAGGCTGTCTACCTCGAGTTCGAGGAGCAGGCTACTGTTGCCCCTGCAAAGTAGAGTAGCACACAGGCGCAAATGACCACCAACGCCGCGGTCTTGGCCACCCGCTGCCTCATGGAGAAGGCGCGGGTCTTTGGCGGAGATCCCCGTCGTGGGCCCCCCCGCAATCGAGGCCCCCTCCCGCCGGCGATGGGGGCGGACTGCGCGTGCATGGAGGGCTTCCCGTACGTCGCTCGCCGGGGCGGCGGAGGCGAGTGGGGGCCGACGCTGCCGGAGGGGATGCGGGAGCTGCTCGCGCGGGACTGAGGCAGCTCGGGCGGGGCGTCGCGGGCCGCGGTGCTCCGGGTGCCGTTCGGCTTCGCGGGGTGCGCGCTGGCCCGAGGTTCTGGGGCAAACTCAGGTAGCAAGTCAAGAGTAGCGCAGCACGCAGCAGCCAGCTTGTGGGAGAGATCGGCCGTGAGCCGACGTTTGCCGAAGGGCACAGTCGTTGGCGCCCTCCTGTCAAAGAGTGCCGAGGTTTTGTTTTGAGAGGGGGGCCCCGGGTCTTCTCCCAAGATCCTCGGAGCTTCGGTGTCAGTGGAGTTCTTCCTGCTCATGCCCCCGCTCATACACTGCCTCTTCCAATGTTGCGTAGCTCCCTTTCTGCCCGATTGCGCAGAACACGATGGGGTCTTCTTCGGAGTTCCAGGCCGGCTGTGACTCGCGTCCGCGGATCGAGCAAACGTCCGTGCAGTGGGACTGGATGGGAGGCAGGGCTGGGACGTCAGATTCGGCGCGAGCGCATCTAGCTTGCACCCCCCCCCCTCTCCCCCCGATGCCTTGTTCAGCTGGCCAGGCCCTTCCGTCTCGGAGTTCTTGAGGCGCCGTCCTATCCTACCCTACCATCCCGCAGCCTCCCCCCCCCCTCCCCCCGCTCTCCCGCCCGCCCCCGCCAGCCCCATCCCGCAGTCTCCCCTCCCTCCCCCCCATTCCGTAGCCTCCCCCATTCCGCAGCCTCTCCCCCCTCCCTCCCCCTATCCCGCAGCCTCCCCCATCCCGCAGCCTCCCCCCTCGCCTCCCCGCGGGCGCGCGCAGCCTCCCCCATTCCGCAGCCTCCCCCCTCGCCTCCCCGCGGGCGCGGAGGCCCTCGCGCCGTGGCTGCCCCGCGACGTGGCGCACGCCTTCGAGTTCCGGCACAGCTCCTGGCACGGGAGCCCCCCGGCGCTGGCCTGCCTCCGGAGGCCGCCGCCCCCTCGAGAGGGGGCAGCAGCAGCAGCAGCAGCAGCAGGAGTGTGGGGGGGGGGGGCGACGATGGGGAGGGGGAGGGGGAGGGGGAGGGGAGGAGGAGGAGGAGGAGGAGGAGGAGGAGGAGGAGGAGGAGGAGGAGGAGGAGGAGGAGGAGGAGGAGGGGGGAGGGAATAGGGTGGTGGTGGTGGAGGAGCGGGGGGGAGGAACGGGACGGCGGGCGGGGGGGGGGGGGACGACGTTTTGGGGAGGGGGAGCAGGAGGAGGGGAAGAGGGAATAGGGGGATGGTGAAGGAGGAAAGGGGGGGGGGGGGGGCGACGATGGGGAGGGGGAATAGGAGTAGGGGAAGGGGGAGGGGCGGGATGGTGAAGGGGCGGGATGGTGAAGGAACGGGGGGGGGGAACGGACGGAACGGAGGGGGGGAGCAGGGAGGCAGTGGAATGGAACTGAATTGTCATGTAGTGGTCGCCAGGACGGCTAAAACAGTGTACAAATATTGTTAGCAGTCGAAGGCATTGTCTTCACACGAGGCCCAGTACGTGTCGGGCCTGGCCGATATTATTGCTGCCTCGCCCTAACCCGACAATCCAACCGAGTTCAGAAGTAATCCATTCAGAAAAGCAAGAGTCCCTGATACTGGCTGTTCCACTTGTGTAGATTTCAAAGATTTCCTGGGTTCCTGAATTTTCCTTATGGTTTCAGAAACGAGGGCCGCTAGATGCCCAGGAAATTCTGGAAAGCATCTTGAGCTAACCGCATCATGACATCAGGTTCGTCCTATACAATGCCTCTCAGCAAAGGCTACTGTTCTGTCGTCCGGAAAGCAGCGAAAGAGGTTTGCGACCACGCTTGATTCTCTCTGTGCAGCCTTGGAGCCCCACAGTTGCCACTCATCATAGCGCCGGGTTTCCTGCCAGTCATTGCCCGCCACGGGGAAACAAGCAACGATTGTCGGGACGATCGAATGGATACATAACGAATGGGCACAAGACCGACAGCAGTTCCTGATCATTTTGAAGAGGACTCGCGGCCCGTGTCGCCGCGGTCGTTGTCCATTTGAAGCAGAAAGACTGCCTGCCCAACTGTGGCCGCTGATGGTGGTGGGCAATTTTTAGTGTTGGGCGTTGTAGAGTTTTTTCCGTACCCATTCCGGGCGTCCAAAGATTGAATTAATTGGTTTGTTCCAAGATGTGCCAATGCAATGTCCATTTATCTTGCAGGCGACCCCGTAGCCGCTGCTCCAAGAAGGATGCCGTAACAACTCGAGTTCCTAAGCGTTCCCTTGGACTACATCCTGCGAATGGCTTCGAAACGGGGCGGGGGAAGAGGGGAAGGCAGAGGGGGAAGGAGGAGCAAGAGGGGGACGTGAGGTGGAGGATGAAGGAGGAGCACAGAGAGGATGAATGGGGGGAGGGGATGGGTGAGGGTAGGGAAGAGGAGGAGCAGTGTAGAGGAGAAGGAGGAGGAGGAATACGAAGGAGGAAGAGGAGGAGGAGGAGGAGGTGCGACGAGCGAGGAGGAGGAAAGGAGAAGGAGTAGGAGCGATGAGGAAGAGGAGGAGGAGGAGGAGGAGGAGGAGGAGGAGGAGGAGGAGGAGGAGGAGGAGGAGGAGCTTGGGGCGAAACGGCATCAGGAAGAGCAGCAGCAGCAGCAGCAGGAGGATGAACGAATCTGAGGATGAGCGGCGGAGGAGGAGGAGGCCCCTCTCCAGAGGCACCGCTTCTGCTTGGCGTGGATCCACACCGCCAACGAAGACGGCTGGTGCGGCGACCTCGCGTCCGGCTGGGCCAGCCAGGAGTGACGCCTGCCTGCCCTCGCCTCGCGGCCCAGTGCCTCGCCCTCCTGTCATCCTGGCTTCTCCTGCTCCCCTTCCTCCTCTTCGCTCATCCTCACTCCTTCGCCTCCTCATTCCTCCTCCTCCTGCTCCTGCTCCTGCTCCGGCTCCTGATCATCGTCATCATCAGCAGCATCATCATCATCATCAGCAGCAGCATCATCATCAGCATCAGCATCATCAGCAGCATCATCATCAGCATCATCAGCATCAGCATCATCATCAGCATCAGCAGCATCATCGTCATCATCATCGTCATCATCATCACCATCGTCATCATCATCAGCAGCAGCATCAGCATCCCCGTTGAACGTTAAACCTTGCTGCTGTTCTTCATCTTGCTGCGTGTTTGCCCTCCTCCTGGACCTCCAGGATCGGACGTGCCCGTCCCTGTACCTCAGGCTCTTCGGCACGAAGAGCAAGGCAGTGGGGCGGTATTCGGAGCAGTTCCTGCGGGAGCAGCTGGTACCCCAGCTGCGCGGCGCCAACGGCCCACAAGAGGCTCGCTTCAAGTAGCGTGGAGGGTGGGGGGGAGGGCAAAACGTACAGGTTCCAGTGCAAGCGGCGCGTGGGCCGCAACCATTGAAGTCCTCATCCGTGGCTGGACAACGGTCAGTGGCTCCAACCAGCACCAGTTGCAAACCAGGGAAGTGGCCCGCGGCGGCAACTACCACGCGTCACAATTTCTAGTAGCGGCTGGTGGCGGCAGCCCGCGTCCATCGCAAAGCGAAGCAGGGAAGCATCTTGGGGCCTTGTAGGAAGCATTTGGGGATCGATTGGTGCCATCTTGGGACCCTCTTGGGGCTCTCTTGGGGCCTTATTGGGGGCGTATTGGGGGCCCTCTTGGGGCCATCTTGGAGAATCGAACAAATGGGGGGGCCCAGGCGATTGTGGGACCGTCCTGGAGCTTCATTGGGGCGCTCTAGGAGCCATCTTTAGGCTTCAATGTTGGAAGGATCTTGACCTCTGGGGAGGGTTATTGGGGCTCCCCTGCTACTTCGAACCGTCTCGGGGCGGTCATGGCGCCTCTTGGAGGCATGTTGGAGGCTAGATTGCGCGATCTTGGAGACGATCCTGGGCTATTTGGGGCCGTCGTGGAGCCATCTTGGGCCATCTTAGACGCTGTAACCCCTCTCGGCGCTTCCCCTCCAGGCTCATGGAGAAGGGGTAAGGGAAGAGGCACAAGCAACAAGCCGTCTCGCTCATTCCCTCCCGCCCTCCCAACGCATACGTAGCATCCGAGCCTCAGCATGGACAGAGGCCGCCAACGACAACCATCGGGAACCAATGCCGACGCCAGCCAGGTGCGCGAAGCCCGCGAGGTGCGCCGCACATGCCAGCTGCGCCATGCGCACCAGGTGCGCCACACTGGGCAATCTGTCGACACCATCCCTGTCAAACACCAAAGCAAAGTGACGGCTGGTTTGTTGTGAGCGGGTGTGCGCCCACGATCGCGTTGCAGTTTTTTTTGGTGGGCTTGCACGCAGCAGGCAGTATGCTGATTCCCTTCCTCCTCCGTCCTTGGCAAAATGAGCGTGTTGATCGTCCCCCTTTTCAAAGGGATGGTGGACCTGCGCACAGCAGACAGTATGGCGGCCCCCCCGCCACCCATGTCAACACCATGGCAGTGTCAGCGCGAGGCATCCGCGCACGATCCCGATGTTTCTGCAAAGCGCATTTTGCATTGTTTCGTGCGAGGGATGTTTTGGGGCGTTCGCAGTGTACACAGCAGGCAGCATGATGCCCCGTCCATGTCGATAACCAGTGCAAAGTGATCGCGGGGTGTCCGCGCATGATCCAGATGGTGGTGCAGCATGCACGTCATATTGCTGTTCCCAACCAACTTCTGTTGCGTTCTCATTTTGACTAGAGCACTGTGGTCCCAACCTCTCCTCCCGCCCTTCTTTTCCTCCCTGCCTCCCTCCTCCTGCGCTGCTCACCGGGTGGCTGCGAACCGCGCATCGGTCGCCACTTTCGTGGGCTCCCGAGAGGTCCAGCGGAGTCGGGGGCCACGCGGACCCTGACCAGACGTCGCTGCTCCCCGGGTGGCTGCGAACCGTTCAACTGTTGCCACTTTCATGAGCTCCTGGGGGGTGCAGCCGAGTCGGGGCCACTGGGACCCAGACGGAACCTCGCTGCTAGCTGGGTGGTTGCGAATTTCACAACTGTCGCCACTTTCGTGGGCTCCTGGGAGGTCCAGGAGAAGCGGGCCACGCGGACCCAGACGGGACCTCGTTGCTCCCTGAGTGGTTGTAAATTGCGCAGCCGTCGCCATGTTCGTGAGTTGCTGGGAGGTCTAGCGGATTCGGTTGGCCACGCGAACCCGTTTGAGACTTCGCTGCTCCCTCGGTGGCTACGAACTGCGCAATTGTCGCCACGTTCGTGGGCTCCTGGAAGACTGGAAGGTCCAGCGGAGTCACGGGCCACCCATTTGAGACTTCGCTGCTCCATGGGTGGCTGCGGTGGCTGCGAAGTGCGCAAACGTGACCACTTTCGCGGACTCCTGGGAGGTCCAGCGGAGTCGGGGGGCCACGCGGACCCAGACGGGACCTCGCTGTTCCTTGGGTGGCAGCGAATTGTTCAACTGTCGCCACTTTCGTGTGTGCTCCTGGGAGGTCTAGCGGAGTTGGTGCTACGCAGACTCATTTGAAACCTCGCTTCCCTTTGGGTGGCTGCGAACTGTGCAACTGTCGCCACTTTCGTGGGCCATTCGGCCCCAGACGGAGCCTCGCTGCTCCTTGGGTGGTTGTGAACTGTGCACCTGTCGCCACTTTCATGGACTCCTGGGGGGTCCAGCGGAGTCAGGGACCACGCGGACCCAGACGGGACGTCGCTGCCCCCTGGCTGGCTGCGAACTGCGCAACCGTCGCCACTTTCGT
This sequence comes from Prorocentrum cordatum, assembly GCA_963575745.1. Classification (NCBI taxonomy): domain Eukaryota; class Dinophyceae; order Prorocentrales; family Prorocentraceae; genus Prorocentrum; species Prorocentrum cordatum. Next base: position 613,526 of record CAUYUJ010000092.1, on the reverse strand, counting down.
GGGCTCCTGGGGAGGTCCAGCGGAGTCCGGGGCCACGCGGACCCAGACGGGACCTCGCTGCTCCCCGATATGATGCGTACTGAAGAACGGTCGCCACTTTCGGTTGCTCGTGGGAGGTCCAGCGGAGTTGGGGGCCACACGAACCCATTTGAGACCTCGCTGCTCCTGGTATGCTGCGAGCTGCGCAACCGTCGTCGCTATATTCGTGAGCTTCTGGGAGGTCTAGCGGAGTCAGGGGGCCACGCCAACCCATTTGAGACCTCGTTGTTCCTCGGGGAACTATGAACTGTTCAACTGTCGCCACTTTCGTGGGCTCCTATGAGGCGCGGCGGAGATGAAGGCAGCGCAGATTGTGATTATCTGTCGATCTGCTATTTTGTATGGAGCGTTCATACAAGTATTTGCCTCGCGTGGAGACGGGGTTGGGTACCTCTCGGGTAGTTTGCAAGGGATGGTGGGGGATGTTGGCCTGCGCGCAGCAAGCAATATGCCTGCACCTCCGCGGTCCCTGTCAAAAACCATGCAAAGCGGTCGCAGGGTTCCCCGCATGCTCCAGATATGGATGCAAAGTCTATCTTGCATTTTAACTTGGCAGAGATAGTGGGGACTATGGGTGATGGGTGCCCCCATGGGTTCTGTTCGGGGGGGGGAGAGGGTGTTCATCAATAGGGAACAACGGTAGCCCCTCCCCGAAGGGCAAGGAGGAGGTTCGAATCATCATCACCTCGTTAAACCATCTGCGCCCAAAGGGCTGGTGGGATGGGCAGCCGTGGCAATGCAGAGCAGGCAACGGCTGCTACCAGCTAGCGACGGCAACGAGAAGCTACGCCAACACCAAAGCGATTCCAGCACAAGTGGCAGAACACTCTTCGGCAGAAGCGCTATTTCGGGAACCCTTTCTCGGGGCAGTGCATCGGTGAGCCCTCCGGCGCATTTCACGTGGCCCGGGCGCGCTGCCCTCCCGCTGGCGAGATCCCGAGTCGGCTACACGTAAGAGTGACCCTTCGCCGGAGTGACCTTTGGTGCGGGCTCACCGGGGTCCCCCCGACCGCTGAGCCCGACGCGATAGTGGCTGCCTGCGCCCTTGGATTTGGCCACCTTGCGTCAGTCCGCGCACGAGAGGCCACTCTTGCCCAGGGTCACTCTTGCGCGTCGCCGACGAGAGGCCTTCGTGGTGTTCGCCCAGGCCGACGTGCCCGAGCACATGAAGGCCGACGCGTCCTCCCTCGTCGAGCTCCTGGGCGGCCGGGAGCGCCCCGAGGCGGCGCGGAGCACCCGGTGGGAGCGGGACGCGCTGGCGGCCTCGCTGGGGCTGGCGGTCGGCACCGCCGTGGAAGGCGCCGTGTGCGCGTGCGTGGGAAGGGGGGAGGAGGGGGGGGGATTGAAAACGACGCGAAGATCGGGACAAAATCGGATCGGGATAACTCGAAATCTCTGAGAATCGGCGGGTTTGGAGGATGTATTGGGCGCCGCGGCCGCTCCAGAGCGTTCCGGAACGCTCTGAGAACGCTCCGGAACGCTCTGGAGCGATTTATCCTGATCCTAGCCCTGTTTTATTAGGATTGGGGGGGGGATTGGGGGGGATGGAGGGAGACGGGGGGAGGGGTCAGGGACGAGGGGGGAGGGGGAAGGGACGGGAGGCGGAGGGGGTGCGGGGGGGCGGGGGGCGGAGGTGGAAGCGGGGAGAGGCGCCAGGGCGAGGAGCCCCCTGCCTCTCGGCCGGTTCCTTCCCGTTCCCCTCCCCCTCGACTCGTGACATCAGGGAGGGGGAGGGGCGCATGTCCCCGTCTCCCTCCACCCAAGCATATCCTTGTCCTCACCCCCATCTCCTCACCCTCCCTCCATTCCCCCTCCGCCTCCTACGCCTCCGCCCCCCCCCGCCCTCTCCCGCCCCTCCCCCTTCCTCTCTGCGAGGAGTGGTGCAGAGGATCTCTCACCGTGCCATCTTTGTCGACATCGGGCGGTGCTGCAAGGCCACGCTCGACGTGAACCACGCACGGCGCCAGGGTCTTCTGGACAGCCTGCGCGTGGGCATGTCGCTGCAAGGCCTGGTGGTCGAGGATTTGGAGTTCCAGGAGAGCACCTTGAGGAGGAGGAGGAGGAGGAGGAGGAGGAGGAGGAGGAGGAGAACAAGGAGTGAGTGAGTGAATGAGTGAGTGAGTGAGGAAATGGAAGAGGAAGAGGAAGAGGAAGAGGAAGAGGAAGAGGAGGGCGGACAGGACGGGAAAGGAGGAGGAGGAGGAGGACGAGGAGGGGCAAGGAGCAGGGAGGGGGGAGGAGCGGGGAGACTGAGAGTTTCAGGGCGAGTGGGGCCACGTGAGCCTGACCGCCTACTCCGCCGCCATCGGTGCCCTGGGCAGTGATGCCCTCACCGCGAGCGAGGCCGCCAAGCGGGATCCGGCGACTGCGCTGGACGACCCCGAGGTGGAGGGGGGGCCGCGGCCTCCCCCCCCTCCGCCGCCTCCTCTCATCCTCTTGTCCTCGTCCGCGTCCTCTTCCACCTCCACGTCGGCCTCCTGCTCATCCGTCTCCTCATCAATCGCCTCGCCATGGTCCTCGCATTCGTCGTCCGTGCTCCTCCGCCTCTTCCTCATTGGCCTCTTCCCCCCCCCTCCTACGTGCCTCATCTGCTCCACCTCAACTTCATCCTCCTGCTCCTCTCCCTTGAAAGCTGATCCCTTCAGCTCACTCTCCAGACCCCATATTGTGCCAGTGCCCGCTTCCTGGTGACGGCGAGCTTATGTCTAAGGAGGGGCGTTTGCATCCCCACTGCGAGGTGATCTTCCGCGACAACATGGCTGCAGCGGCGGCCAAGTCCCGGCGTTGGAAGGCTTCGGCTGCCGTTGCGGCCGCGGCCAAGGCGCCGCCGCCACCACCGCCGCCACTGTGCGAGACCGCCAAGCGGGAACTGGCGGCCTTGCCGGACGATCCCGAGGTTCAGGGAGGAGGAGGAGGAGGAGGAGGAGGAGGAGGAGGTGGAACAGGAGGAAGAGGAGGAGGAGGAGGATACAGATGATGACGATGTTTATAATGTTGATGTTGCTACTGCTGCTGGTTCTGCTAATGATAATGATGATGATGATGAGGATGGTGATGATGATGCCGATGATGATGATGATTTAGCTGTAGATGCACATGGTGATGGTGATGCTGCTGGTGATGATCATGCTTATGACGATGATGGTGATGATGAGGATGAGGATGATGATGATGCCGATGATGCTAATGTAGCTGTAGATGCACATGGTGATGCTGCTGCTGATGATGATCATGCTTGTGACGATGATGGTGATGAGTATGACGATGATGATGATGCTGATGATGATGACTATGATCATGATGATGATGACGATGCTGATTATGCTGATGACGATGATGATGATGATGGTGGTGCTACTGTTGATGACGATGGTGATGATAAATGCCTGATGGTGATTGTGGTGATGATGATGATGATAAAGATGATGGTGGTGATGGTGGTGGTGATGGTGATGGTGATGGTGATGGTGATGGTGATGGTGATGATGATGATGATGATGATGATGATGATGATGATGATGATGATGATGATGATGATGATGATGGTGGTGCTGCTGGTGCTGATGATGATGATGATAATGGCGATGAGGATGAGGATGAGGATGAGGATGACGATGATGGTGATGATGATGATGATGAGGAGGAGGAGGAGGCGGGGGAGGAGGCGGAGGAGGCGGAGGAGGAGGCGGAGGAGGCGAGGAGGAGGAGGAGGAGGAGGAGGAGGGGGAGGAGGAGGAGGAGGAGGAGGTGGAGGAGGAGGAGGAGGAGGAGAAGGATGGGGGGAGACGGAGGAGGAGACGGTGAATGATGAGGAGAGCAGGTGCGACTGGCGGGCGAGGCCGGCGACGCCAGCGCAGCGCAGGCGCAGCAGGAGCGCGGGTTGCAGGACGCCCAGCCAGAGGGCGACCGGGAGACGCCATTGGCACACAGACACCATCTTCGGCCAGGCTAAGTCGGGGTTCTTCCTCCTCCTCCTCCTCCTCCTCCTCCGCCGCCGCTCCTCCTTTCCTCCTCCTTTCCTCCTCCCTCCTCCCTCCTCCTTTCTCCTCCTTTCCTCTCCTTTCCCTCCTTCCTCCTCTCTCCTCCTTTCCTCCTCCTCCTCCTCCATTCCTCCTCCTCCTCCTCTTCCTCCTCCTCCTTTCCTCCTTTCATCCTCCTTTCATCGTCCTCTTCCTCCTCCTCCTCTCCTCCTCCTCGTCCTCCGCCTCCTCCTCCTCCTCCTCCTCCTCCTCCTCCTCCTCCTCTCCCTCCTCCTCCTCCTCCTCCTCCTCCTCCTCCTCCTGGCACTCTCGTGTGCTGTCTCTGCCTAGCTTCTGGGATGCGCGGCAGCGGGCATCGCAAACATGGGGAGCTCACCTTGTACATGCGGGCCAATCAAATCCACATCTCGCAGATGAGGGAACTTTGACCCTCAGCAGAAGATGAGGATTGGAAGGCCTGGGTATAGAACGAGCCCCAAGAGGGGCGCAAGAGGGCCTTCATCCAGGTAAGAATCCCCCTTCCTGCCCAGAGATGTTCGGAGGGTCACCTTTGCGCGAACCACCCGGCACTCATGCCGGACACTTGGCCGTCCAGGGGTATGGCCCATCATGGGCCGTTTTCTCACCGAACGCGTTCCACTACTCGCAAAGTGCCTCTTCGCAAACGCCCGAAAAACAAATGTCTGCTCGATGTAATGTATCGTAGATCCCCCGCGGCGGATCCAGGCCATTTGCGAGTAGCTACTTTGCGAGTAGCGGAACGCGCTCGTCTATTCCCCCAATGGCGGAGTTCCGTTGAGGCCACGTGTGCCGGAATGGTCACCCTTGTCATTACAATCGCCCGTCCCAGTCGAGGGACAGGATCGGGCACTCGGTCTTCATGCCTAAAGTTAAGTCGGGCCCGTCCCTCTACAGGGTGAGTATTCAAAAATTATGTAAAAAGTCTGGGGACGATTTCCCGAGTATTTGTTTGACTAGTCCTGAGTTTGTTTAAAGTATGTTTCATCTGTCGTCCAATATCCGCCTGTAGGGGGACATGCCCGACCAAAAGGTAGGATGTCCATCCATGTTGATGGACGGGCATGGGCATCCCGCCCCCACAAAGAAGGCGTCGTTGGGCTTCCGAGAAGCTTGGCCCGCAGCTGTTGCGGGAGCGGCAGCGTTCGAAATTGACGTTGTGTTGTGGGCGTCGTTGAACTCCTGGCGCCTAGAGAAAACCAGGATGCCAATCCCTGTCGATGGATAGGCAAGGGCACCCCGCCCTCGCATGGAGGGTTGCGCTATGCACTCGAGCACGTTTGCCCGCCCTTTGAAAATATGCCCATCGTCCTTGATCTGGGAGATGAGGACAGAGAGTGAGCATCCCCTCCTCTTAGAAAAGGCAGCGGCGTTTTGAAGCGCGAGGTGTTTGAAGGCCCCAGCCCCTAGTAAAGAGGGTGATCTTCGCGGAGCGGGGTCCATGTTGCCTGCGATACCTTGACATGTCTCTGCATTGCGCGATTGGGCGTGAGCCGAAAAGCCTCGGGAAAACCATTTGTCTGCAAGGGCGCTTGGCGGACAACTTATTTCCTGGACTCCCTGGTCGGCGCGAGCGAAGCGGCCGAGGGGAGACCATTTGCCCGCAAGGGCTGGAGCCTAAAGGGGTCTTCGAATGTGATCCCCTTGGCCGCACTGCCCCCAGGCAGGACATGTCCCGTCCTCGGGCGGCACAGCAAGGTAGTGCAACAAGCCTCTGGTCCAACCAGGGGGGCTAAGGGTCCCTTGAGCTATGACACTTCAAGCATTCGCCTCCTCCCCCTCTCCCACCACATTGTGCACACCAGCGAGGGCCTCCTCCTCCTCCTCCTCCTCGCCCTCCTCCTCGTTCTCCTGCAGTATCGGTGCATGTCGCATCCTGGCCGGACCAGCAGTGCGCTTGAGCAAGTCCTGGGTCGAGGATCGCCTGGCCAGGATGGGGGGAGACGGCTTACTGGTGTTCTCCCAGGCGAGGGCGCCGTGTCTCGCCGCGGCAAGCGCTGGTGCGGGAAGCCGCTGGAGGCCCCGGAAGGCAGCGGAGCGCCATCCGAGGTGGAGCCCGCGTCCGACGGCGCTCCTGACGCTGGGAGGCATCTTGCCTCTGGGCGGCCTGGCGACCGGGCGCCGAGCGCGGGCGCCGAGGATGTCGAGGAGTCGCGGGGTGCGGCGGGGAGCCAGGACTGGTTGCCCGCGTCTGCTTGCAGGGAGTGGGTGTTTTCTGCAGCTATCGTTCCCATTTCTACTCCAGGCGACGCTTTGGGGTCTATCTCCCATGCCACAGGGATTTCTTGGCATCCTGTTGTCATGGCCAGTTTCTTCGTCCAGTACCTTACGAACATGCCTTTCGTGGGTATGCTGGGGCTTCCTATTGTCGAATGGCCTTCGGCCCATCCTTGGGGCCTCTTAGGGGCTTCTCAGGGCCTCTTAGGGGGCGAGGCCTCGTGGATGTTCGTTGGGATATCGCGGGAAGCCTTTCGGGAAACTCTTGGAGGCAGGTGCGACGCAAGCAATGGCGACGCGCATGCTTTGAGGCCAATTAGCGGAGCGGCGTCCCGCGAATCCGACGCGGAGCACTCTGGGAATGGCCGGTTCGGCGCGCATGTTTTGAGGCGTATTAGCGGAACGACGCTCCGCTAATCCAACTCGGATCACTTTGGCAATCGTCGCGCATGTCTTGAGGCCAATTAGCGGGGCGGCGCTCCGCGAATCCGACGCGATGCATTCCGAGAGTCGGCGCGCGTGCTTTGAGGCCAATTGGCGGATCGGCGATAAGCTAATCTAACACGATGCGATAGGGGAAATTGGGGTCGGGGCCCCGTAAAGTTTCCGGAGGTGCGAGGACCTCCTGAGGCTCAGTGGATGAGGCAAAGGACCTGAGGACACTCCGCTTCGTGCCACCCACAAGGGCACAGTGGCGGATACTTTTTCCAGGTTCTAACAAGCGGTCGGCTGTTCCTGCCGAACACCTAGACGACGACGGCGGCGACGGACAACGGACGACGACGACGACGACGACGACGACGACGACGACGACGACGGGCAATTGGAAAAGGCGGGGTGAGGGCGCCGAGGAGCGTGCTGCGGAGCGCGCCGAGGGAGGCGCGAGCCGGGCCGACGAGACGCCCGAGGGCGGGCGGCAGCGGCTCCTGCGCCAGCTGCTGGCCGAGGACGACGCGCTGCCCGCCCCGGAGGCGCCGGCGCAGGTGGCACCCGCGGGCGCCAGCGAGGGCGGGGCGCTGTGGAGAGGAGCGTGGCGCTGGTGGAAGGGCGCGCAGGTCGGCGCGAGGAGGGGAAGAAGGAGGAGGAGGAGGAGGAGGAGGAGGAGGAGGAAGACGAGGACGAGGCGGTTGAGGAGGGCGAAGAGGACGAGGAGGACGAGGAGGCCCAGGAGGACGAGGAGGCCGAGGAGGACGAGGAGGACGAGGACGAGAAAGAGGACGAGGACGGCGACGAGGACGAGGACGAGGACAAGGACGAGGACAAGGACGAGGAGGAGGACGAAGAAGACGACGAGGAGGAGAAAGAGGACGTGACGAGGATGACGAAGGGGACGAGGACGAGGACGAGAAGAGGACGAGGACGACGACGAGGACGACGACGAGGACGAGGACGCGGACGAGGACAACAACGAGGAGGAGGAGGAGGAGGAGCGGGACGAGGAGGACGAGGAGGATAATGAGGAGGACGAGGACGAGGAGGAGGAGGAGGAGGAGGAAACAGAGGAGGAGGAGGAGGAGGAGGAAGAGGAGGAGGAGGAGGAGCAGGAGGAGGAGGAGGAGGAGAGAAAAGAGGAGGAGGAGGAGGAGGACGACGAGCAGGAGAATGAGGAGGAGAGGAGGAGAGGAAGAGGACGAGGAAGGCAGGAGCAGAGCAGCAGGAGGGAGGAGGAGGAGGAGGAGGAGGAGGAGAAAGGGAAGATGAAGATCAGGAGGAGTGGGAGGAGGGAGGAGGAGGAGGAGGAGGAAAGGGAATTGCAGAAGGAGGACCAGGAGGAGGGGGAGGAGGAGGGAGGACGAAAAGGAGCAGGAGCAGGAGCAAGAGCAGGAGCAGGAGGAACAGGAGGAAGACGACGAGGAGGACGAGGACGAAGACGACGACGAGGGAAGAGGAGGAGGAGGAGGAGGAGGAGGAGGAGGAGGAAGAGCAAGAGGAACAGGAGGAGAAGGAGGCGGAGGATATACCGATGCAAATCCAACTTTCCCGCTCCCTTGCCCAAACCCCCCCCTCGCCCACCGCTCACCGTTCCTCCTTCGCTTCCGTCTGCTCATCCACCTTTTCTTCCTCCCCCGCCCCCGTCCACCGTGTCCGCCTCCTCCTACGTACGGTTCCTCTTCCTACCCCGCCGCATACCCTACTGATCCCACCTTCCTCCTTTTTCCCCTCGCCATCTTCCTGCTCCCCCAGTTTCCCCCCCTGCTCGCCCGCCTTCGTCTTCACGGCATCACAGAAGTAGAGAAGCCGCAGCGGGGGAACGGATTGCAGAAGGAGGAGGAGGAGGTGGAGGAGGAGGAGAGGGATAATGTGTGACATTGTAGCGTTCCGATTGAGTGAGCAGGATCGGCCCGTGGGGCTGTAGCATTCGTGTAGCTGCATCAGTCAGATATCAGAGGATTTGTAAAGTTGGTGTTTTGTCCAAGTCTCATTAGGTGCCAGGGAACAAAAAAAGGCTCCTGCCACATTTCCATGGCAGCGGAACCCGTGGTTCGCCCTAGTGGTTCCAGTGTGCGTGATTAGTCCCTCGAGGCGCCTACCTTCCCGCAGCCTCCGCAGCGGCAGCCGCGGCGGCCCCACCGAACCTTGGCGCAACCGACCCAGATTTCGATGTGACCTTACCCGAAATCCGAGAGGCCTGGTACAACCTGAGCACGAGCCAATTCCCGGAATTGTGCAATGCCGGTTGCGGTAACGGAAATGTCGTAGATGGTAACAAGACAGCGTTCCATGCCAATCATGAAGGCATGGAGTTGCTTGTCGAGCGCGGCGCTACATACGACACCAGTACGGTTGGCAACGACGAGGCGCTCACAAGGTTGCGGATAGTCTACAACATGAATGCCCTCCTGATCTTTGTTGCCGACCGAAAAATGTACTGCGCGGGACGGTTCAGCAACGTTGAAAGCCCTGTGAGGAGAGAGCTCCAACATCAATGGGACGCATCAGAGCATGTTGCCGATATCGCTGGGGAAATACAGCCAGCTAGAAGCACCAGGGCTGGTGGAGGAAGGCACAAGCCCGTGAGCAAATGCAAGGCGGCTCAAAAGTTAAAACCGTTCTCGGATGACAGGCTCAAGTTCAAGGAGTGGAGCGGAAAACTGTTGATCACAGTCGCCCACGTGACAAGCGGTTATGAGAAATCCCTGAAGAGCTTGAACAACAATCTCGGACTATTGGATAGAGCGTTACCCAGTGACGACGAGGATGGTATGATAAAGATCATGAACGGAAGATTAAAAGTGGGCGAGTGTACCAAGGCGTCGCAAATCAAGAATCAAAAAAGACGACGCACAAAGGGAATCTGAATTTGAGGAAGACGAGTATGCCAAGTTGGACGAGTATTTGTTAAAGAACATGTTGGAGGGGACGGGTCTCCGTGGAAAGCTCAGAGACGGCTTGATGGCTTGTCGTAAGATATTGCGACGCTAGTGGGGTCACGCTCTCACACAATATAAACCTGGCCATTAGCTTTGAAAGGCCCAGAAGTTGAACCCTGAAAGGCCACAGCACTTGAACCGCGTGGGCGCCTTGGAAGTAGAGTGCCGGGAAGTGCGGGCCTGCATGCTCGTTGCCAGCGCCATCCAGGGCCACTCCGTTCTGGATCATCATGATTCACGCGGGCGAATGGTTCGACGATTGGCAGCGGGATTGCTTCGAGACACCGGAACCGCGAAACCTGGGGTACCTGCCAGCGCTCGCTGCTCAGGGCGAAGATTTGGCAAGAAAACATTGGACGCCGATGCAAGGAACGACCTTTCCATGACAATTGGCACTTTTAGCGATGGGGGCAGTGGTGGCCGGGGCAACGGCGCAGGTTATTGACGTTATATTGAAAGCGGTTATCGGTGGACTTGGAACGCGGAGGGCACGAGCGGAAAAGGCAACGTGAATGAAGTGAGCGAGGGAAGGGCGAATTCGAGGGACCCATGCGTGACATGCGCGGAGGGTGCGGACGCGGCGTCAAGGGCTGCGCCACGAAAGGAACCGCGAAAGGACAAGGAGGTGGACAGGGGCAATGCAAGAGCGCCAGGGGCCACCAAGGGATGCGAGCAGGAGGACACAAGGGGGGCTGCCAGAGAGCACCAGGGGTCCCCCCGGAGGCAACAACTAGGGAGGTCACCAAGAAAGTCAAGGCCCAGGATGGACACGGGGGAGGTCAAGGCGGGCTTGCGCCGAGCTGCGAAAGGGAGTGCTACAAATTTGAAGAGGAGGGCCACGTAGCTGCCCGCTGCTTCAAAAACGCCAGCGATGTTGCCCTTGGCCAAGGGGGGGCAGGAGGTCCACGAGGGCCCGCGCAACGGCGAAGACAGCCGCTGCCTGGGCCGGGAGGCCACAGCGTTGAAATGGGCCGAGCCGCCGGCAGAAGCGGGGCCGCCCGCGGCGTCAAAGCGCCGGCGCCTGCTAAAGGAGCCTTAGAGCGGAGAATGCAGCGCCGGGAGACGAAGAGGCAGAACGCGGAGCTAAGTTTAGGCAACGAGAGAAAGTATGGGTCACGCGAGTGCGGCGTGAATTGCATCTACGGCAGCAATTTGGGCACCTTAATTCCGGAGTGCGTCAGGCAGGAGAAACGCGGGGCGCCCAGATGCGCCGTGCTACACGCGGTGGACATGGAGGGGCCCAGGCAAGAAGTCAGCGAGGGGCCAGAACGGCGAGTGGGACGGGAGCCATCGCTATCACTGCGGACACAGGAGTCCACGGCGCTGTTGGGCATCCAAACGCGGGACTCGCGCCCCCGCTATACTGGCGGAAGCATCCCGGGACGGGGCGCAGCTCAGCGCGGCGAATGGGTCAGCCACCAGGAACCAGGGGTAACAAGTTATAGCGGGGCAAACAAGTGATGGAATCTATCGTGAGTATCACCGTCCAGGTATTTGATATGGACAGGGTACTCGGGCCTGCGCGCGAAATGGTCGAAGTTGGAAACCGCGCGGCGCTGGGTCGAGGCGCCGGCGGGCGAGCCCGCTGTCATCCTGGACGCGCGGCAACGGGGCAGATGGCGACCCGCGAGAAGAACGGAATTTTCATTTTCGCCATCCGAGCCTTGAGAGGGCCCCCGAGTCAGGATTGGGCGAGGCGCACATTATATGCAAGCTGTGAAAAGCCAGAGGTGTTCCCCAGGTAGGGGGCCCCAAGACCCGCGTTGTCCGTAAGGCTTAGTCGTTATCAAATCAGAATGAACTTAGCGGGCGGTAAAAGCAGGCGGCGGCGGGGGCAGCGAGCGAAGGCGCGTCGATGGCCCTGCGCGCGGGAGACGATGATGGAGCGCCAAACCGAACTGCGCGCGATTTGAGGCCGAGCGCGGAAGCGGTCGAACTTCGCGACGAAAGTTGCCGCGCCGAAGCTGGGCCCCCAGGTGCGTTAGAGGGAAATCGGAGGGACGGCGTGTAAAGGGATGGTTAGGATCACCGGGGCAGGGAACGCCAGCGAATACATCGATTACACGTGGTGAAGTGGTAAGAAGAAGGGGGATGGTCAGTAGGAAGGAAGAGGGGGGCCCCGCGTTTGTCGCGCGACGCCGGGGCACCCAGCCAACGTGGACTCGCGCTTTACTTTGGAAGGAAGGGGGCCCGCATTCGGCCGAGGTGATGCGCGACGTTCTTTCGTTTGTTCCCCGAGCCGCGAGAAAGTTGCCCTCGAAAGTGGTGGCGCGCCATCTACCGCGGAGGTTAGCGCCGCCGGAGTTCCCCCGGCAAGCGGCGAGGCCGCATGGGGCAATGGCGCACGCAAAATGACAGCTCCAGACGTAAGAGGAGCGCCTTGGGGCGACGGGCACAGGGTGGAGTTCGGAGAAGAGCAAGCGCCCGCGCCTCTGATCGTTGCTGGCGCATTTTTCTTTAATCAGCCAGATTGCAATTGGCGCTGGCGGCGAGGCGGCCCGCGAGAGGCGCCGAGGGGGCAACTTCGCCGCGGCGCCGCCCGACCATGGGAAGCTCATCGTGCCACATGCCACCCGAAAACGGGACGCAGCGATCTCGAAGCAAGATGGGAGAGCGGCGTAGCCCTGGGAGTGCATGAATCACGTCAGGAGCTCATCGTCGGTGCACCAGACGGCACCATTAAGCCTCGCGCGCCCAGGCAAAGGGGGGTCGCGCGGGAGAAGTGGAATCTAGAATAGGCTGCCCACGTGATGGGGTTGCCCGCGCCGTGTCGGGATTCGGCCGCGGACGCCGCGCTATCAGTCAGCGTCGGCTCAAACGAGGACGGGGCCCGGCGGCCGCAGGCAAGACGCGGAAATTGCGGAACGATCGCGATGGGTGCGTAGCGGAAGACGGGCCAGTCGACAGCGCCGCGAATCCAGGACGAAGACGCGCGCCCTTAGACGCAGGGTCCCGCGCCCCTGCGCGACTGCACAATGAGAGACGGACGCGAGTCATTCCTCTGGGCGCCGCCGAGGTCGACGATGCAACCGGCCGTGGGAAAAAAGGATGGCGAGAAGGACTGGCGAGGAAATTTGACGGGCTGGACTGAGTTTCGCATTATCCCTGGCATGGCTATGAACGCCCGGGCCATGTCAATCCACCAAGTCCAACGGCAATTTCAACGGCAGCACACGATCCAGGAGACGACGAGAGGGCCACGGAAGTCAGAGAGATGAAGAGGACGAGGACGAGGAGACACCACTAGAGGACCCAAGAGCAAGTGTAGGCACGAAGCCGAGTGGCGAACAAATTAACGAAAGCGCGTCTGACCAAGTGAGTGGCGCGCCGGACAACGCGAACACAGGCGCGCGCCACGTTGAACCGGATGGGGCTTGACGCCGATGTAGCGGAGCGGTTGCTCGGCGCAGATGCGGGCGCCATTCAGGAGGTCAACGAGATCGGGGGGGCCGCGAGGTTGCGCGGCAGAAGCCAGGAGTCAAGCAGACTCACTGCCTATAGCAATACCACTGCGCGCAGTTTTCACCGGGCCACAATATTCCAGCTCGAAGAGATAATCGAAGGCGTATGTTTGCCATTATTACTTTGAACGAGTTGTGGGTGGAAGAAAAAACACGACGTCCGCCTGGGCCCCCGTCGGACGGGCGGACGCGCGAGCGCAGTGGCGCGCGCGGTCGCGTGACCGCTGGCGGCAATAATGCGAATGCGCGGGCGTCGCGGAGACGACGGCGACGGCGACGACGGCGGCGGCGCCTGCGTCGACGGCGACGACGACGGCGACAACGGCGACGGCGGCGACGACGAACGTCGCGGGGACGGCGGCGACGGCGCCCCGGCCCACGGGCGAATTTGCGCCCAGCCCTCAGCGCGTGTCTGCGCGGAGACGCCCGGGGCTCGGGCGCCGGCTGGGCGCTCGGGGACAGGGCGGCCGGCGAGATCATGGTGGGGGAAGAGGAGGAGCCAGCGCAGAGGAGGGCGCGCAACATCGCCACTAGCTTCGCGCATAGCGAAGGCCAGGACGTCCAGCCACGTCACTGGATCTGCGGAGCGCGCCAACGCCAGGGATGGCCGAGGACTCGATTGACGCGCGAGGCGCGCGAAGGCGCTGCAGAAGTGCGCCCAGTCACTGGGGTGGGCGCATGCGCCGTTCATCGGGAGGATGGCAGAGCACGAGCCTGGGGCGACGCGCCAGCGAGCGGATTCGATCCAGAATTCGCGTTGCAGGACGGAGAGAGGGAGATGGAGCAGCGCGGGAAGCGCGGGATCCATGAGAAAGTGCAGGAGGGAGGAGGAGTTCTGGGCCGTTACCGGCAACGTTCCTGCAGGCGCGAGGTGGGTTGACATGCGCAAGGGCGACGAGGTTCAAACCTGGACGCCGATCCCGCCTGGTGGCTTAGCAAGTCGAATGCAAGTCCACAGAGAAGAACGCTGCGCGGCCGCCCGTTCAATGGAAGCGCAAAAATCGTCGTTCTCCAAGGCAGCTACCGGAGATTAGTGCATAGCCGAGGGGGACGCGGGGCAGTTTTCAAACTTGGGCTTATAGACATTAGGCCCGCATGCTTGTACGCCGAGGCCAAGAAGGACCTCTTCATCGCACTGCCCTAAGAACAGGCATGCGCTGGAGGATGTTAAATTCAAGGCGCGGCCCCGGGGGCGCCGCCAGCAACTGGGGAGACTGCGACATGGATTTCCCGCGCGACATTGGCTTTGACAGCGGAAGGCGCTCCCCAGCGCGCTTAGAGGTGAAACGAGGCGAATCTGACGAACGGTTCATGGGGTAATTTTTCTTCACTGAGAAATGACGTTGCTTTCGATTGGGTCGAAGACGGGGCTTGGACATGATTCCGGAGCTAGAATCCGAGGCAGAGGTCCTGGGCCACTAGGTCAGGATTCTACCGGAATTCTGAATCGGATTGCGGCGTGGAAGCAGAACGCGTCATGGGATGAGGCGGATCAAAGGCATGCCGAGATGTGCATCGAACGGTTTAGCCTGGATCCGTACAATGAAAGATGCGATGTGCCATGCGAAGTGCTACCCGGCGAAGAATGGGCATGCGAGGAGCCCCCGCCAAATCGCGAAGCGAAGAATTGCCCAGGTTGCGTGGCCAGGGTAGATTATTTGACGCAGGACCGCTCGAAATTACAGTTTTCAGTTTAGGAGCTTGCGCGTTCTTTGTGAGTCCCAGCCCGAGGGCCGTCGGACAGCCTCACAAATTTGGGCAAGCACCCAAAGAACCACAACAGGTGAGGATACCAGGTTGCATCAATATCGCCTTAGAGAGTTAAAAGCGCGGACGGGCAAGGGTCTTGCAGGATGCAAGAAAGAAAACGCGGGCACCTACAAGCGGAAGAACAGTCTTGCAGCGATAACATGCGATTAAATCGTGGAGTTCGGCTCAGAACTCAGTCGCATTATTCTCCGGAGAAGCGGGGCATCACAGGTGGCAAAAAGGTGCCCCAGATGTGTCGGGGCATGCGTTTCTCAAGGCCTTTGCAGTTGATTGCGGTATCTTGTTACAGAGCGATTCAAGCGCAGCTGTTGTCATTTCGAGCAGGCGCGAGTTGGGCACAGGCAGGCAGATCGAAGCTTGCCAGCCTTGGTTACAAGAGAAGGTAGGGCGAGGAGACATCAAAGTGTCCAGAGCAGGAACTCCAGAGAATCTTGCAACTGCTTGAACTAACTACGTGAGCAGGGAAATCATGTCCGTGTACATGCGAGGTACCAACCAGCATCTTGAAACCGGAAGGCACGAGCTCGCGACATCTATGGAGTGGTATTTCATTCCGATCCATGTCCGGGTTATCATCGGAAGCCGCGTCGCCGGGGACTTGTGTGCAGGATTATTTGAGATCCAAGTACAGTGTCCACTACAGAAGATGTGGAACCTGTTGCGCGACTGGGTGCTTTGCGGCACTTTGAGATACCGTATCGCGTGTCAGGAGGCCTTTGTACGTTTACGACCAAATCATAGCCGCTCTCGACTTGCATCATGTACGCGCTTAGCCGCTTCATTACTTGACTTGCTGGTTTCGCTGCGCTGCCTACCTTTGTAGAACCCGTCCGTTACATGATCGCTTCAGTTGTTTGTATCTTACCCATATCCACATCGGGATTTTCAGCCGAAGGGGATGTTAGATCGTAGTGCCCCGATTCGGTGAGCAGGGCCGGCTCGTGTGATTGTAACATTAGTGTAGCAGCAGAGCCAGGCACCAGGGGGTTCATTGAAGCCCCACTTCCCAGTCCCCTTTTTGCAAGATTTCCTTTTCACTGCGGGAGTGCCCCATTCCTGGATGCAGGATGGACACTGCCCTCCCTCGCCTCCTTTCCTCCTCCTTCTCCTCCTCCTCCTCCTTCTCCTTCCCCTCCCCCCCAGGAAGAGTAGGAGGACGGGCAGGAGACAGAAAAAGAGGAGGACGAGGAGGAGGAGGAACAGAGAGGAAGAGGAGGAGGAGGAGGAGGAGGAGGAGGAGGAGGAGGAGGAGGAGGAGGAGGAGGAGGAGGAGGAGGAGGGGGACGAGAAGGACGAGGGACGAGGACGAGGAACAGGGGAGGAGGAGGAGGAGGAGGAGGAGGAGGAGGAGGAGGAGGAGGAGGAGGAGCAGGAAGAGGAGGGAGAGGAGGAGGAGGAGGAGGAGGAGGAGGAGGGGGAGGAGGAGCAGGAACAGGAGGAGGAGGAGGAGGAGGACGACGATGATGACGACGAGGACGAGGACGAGGAGGACTGAGGAGGACTGAGGAGGCGAAGGAGGATGAGGAGGAGGAGGAAAAGGAGGAGGAGGAGGAGGAAGAGGAACAGGGAGGAGGAAGAGGAACAGGGAGGAGGAGGAGGAGGAGGAGGAGGAGGAGGAGGAGCAGGAGGAGGAGGAGGACGAGGAGGACTGAGGAGGACTGAGGAGGAGGAGGAGGAGGACGACGACGAGGTTGGAGGAAGAGGAGGAGGAGGAGGAGGAGGAGGAGGAGGAGGAGGAGGAGGAGGAGGAGGAGGATGGGCACCAAAGTTAACCCAAGCCACCAAGCTCCTTGTTCACAGGCCCCTGCAAGGGTTCTTTTCCACTGGGGAAGTGCACCAACCGTGTGAAAATCTTGGGAAGAGCCCAAATACCAGTTTCAGGATTTCAACGCCGCGAGTTAACCTGACTGTTGCGTCTTGGCGATCAGAGTCGTGCCATAATACCATTCCTTGGACGACAACGCCGCGAATCCACGTAACTGTCGCACCCTGATAATCATGAGCCGTTCTAAAACACCGTTCCTGGTACGTAAACCATGAAAACAAATGAAGCCGTTGAAAAATGTTTCAAACGAATGTGCGCGGCGCTAAGGCGAGAGCCACATTTTGAAAACGTCCCGCCCTCAATCCGTGAAACTGTTGCAAATGTGTGAACCGAGTATGCGCGGCGGTAAGGGGAGAGGCACATTTTGAAAACGATCCGCCCTCCATCCTCACATTTGTTTAAAACGAATGCGCGCGGCGCTAAGGCGAAAACCACATGTTGAAGACCACCCGCCCTCCATCGGCGAATCTGCTGCCAACTTTTTAAGCTTCAGGGTCATAAGTGGTGAGGGCGTCTCAGGCGAAACGCCCGGCCCGCCCTTTCGACTGGTCTCGGGGTGCGACAGGGAAGAGTTATTTAGGAGGAAAAGGAATGGGGGAGGAGGGCTGCATCGGCACGATCTTTCAGCCAACAGGTAACAGGTAACTCGAGGAGGAGGACGATGAGGAGGAAGAGGAGAAGAAGGAGGAGGAGGTGGAGGAGGAGGAGGAGAAGGAGGGCAGGAGGAGGAGGAGGAGGAGGAGGAGGAGGAGGAGGAGGAGAGACGATGCGCCTCCTCGCCTTCTCCCCTCCCCGCCTGCGATCTCCCCCCCCCCACCAACCGCCACCAGGCGTCCGGAGACCCCGCCTGGCCGGACGCAGGGGCCGCCGCGGGGGGCGCGGGCTGCCCAGGGCAGGGCCAGCGGCGCGCGGATCTGGCGGCTGCGCCGGAGGCCGGGGACGCTCCCGAGGAGGAGGAGGAGGAGGAGGAGGAGGAGGAGGAGGAGGAGGAGGAGGAGGAGGAGGAGGCGAAGGAGGAGGCGCGCAGCTCCCAGGGACCTGGACGATCGAAATGGGCACAGCCAGCACGGAAAGTAAGGATGAGCGATTTTCCAGGGTTAATTTTGCATCCTTCCCTTTCGGCTCATCCTTGTCTATTTTCGCTGGCCGCGCCCCATTCGAAAAGTGTCAACATGGCCTTCCAAGGCCCTGGCATCCTTATCGTGCATCCTTATTATCCGCGTTGACGTGCGGAAAGAAGGGGTACACAGACCGACAGCATGTCTTGTTCATTTTGAGCAGGGCTCGCTGTCGATGTCGCCGCGGACGTCGTCCAGTTGAGGCAGCGGCCGCTGTCGGTTTTGGATAACATTGGTTGTGGGGCGTCGTACCACTTCTTTTCGTACCCGTTTCGGGCGTCCGAAAAATAGGAAGAGTACGCTCGCAGCGCCGATCGCCACGCGCCAGCGCTGGGCCATCCTGCTCACCGCCGCCCGCGGGGGAGCAGCACTCGGCTCACGCGCGGCCGAAAGAGGAGGAGGAGGAGGAGGAGGAGGAGGAGGAGGAGGCAGAGGACGCCAGGAGGAGTCTGGCCGCTGGTCTGCCTGCCCGTGTCGCACCTTAGGGGGCGAAGAATGGTATAACATAACCTGCTCCGGCATCGGGGACGCGTGTCCCAGGGCGGCTGGAAAGTTGACACCCCAACGGCGGCACGTGCGGATATAGACTCTTCCGCCGCCCCAGGGCAGGCGCCCCCGATGGCGGAGCAGTCTATGCTATGCCGCCCTTCGCCCGCTGAGCATCCAGGGCATCGAGGGAGGAGGCAGAGGCCGCCCCCTGCCCGCTGCCCCTGCCGCCTGCCGCCGGCGCGGCTCCGCGCCAGCCGCGCGCGGTGGCCTCGGGGTGGGCGCCCACGCTAAGGCCTTCGCGGGGCCCGCCGGGGGCCGAGCTGGCGCCGCCGTGCAGGGGCCTCTCGGCCTTGGGCTCGGCGGAGGGCCCCGCGGCACTCGGCGCGGCGCCCTCTGCGGCGGCAGCGGCCGCGGCCCCGGAGGCGGCGTGTCGCCGCGCGGCTGCGGGCGGTGCCGCTGTTCAGCCCGAGCGCGGAAGCTGGGGGCACGGGGCAGCAGGACTCCAGGCCTCCCACACAGGGTCCGAGCAGATGGGGTCGGAGGATCGCGCCACATCGCCGATGCGTCGGCGATGCGTCGGCGATGCGGCTCGATGTGGAGCACGATTTTCTCCACGCCGACGGGGCGCGTTCCCCCGATCCTATCTACTCGGACCCAATTTGGGAGGCCTCTAAGGACGCGGGCAGCAGTGCCAAGGACCCGGGGAAAGCGCTGGCCGTCGTGCAGGCGTGGGCGATGCCGAGCACCCAGGACCCAGAGGACATGCAGGTCATCGCGAGCGGCGTGCAGACGATGATTCTAGACAGGGTCTCCACTGCGAGGCCGGCGCTGCAGAGGACAGGGAGGCCGCGGAGGAGGAGGAGGAGCACGAAGTGGACGAGACCCGGGAGGAGGAAGAGGAGGAGGAGAGGGAGGACCCAGAGGGGGACGAGGATCGCTATGGTCAGGTTGCTGCTGCAGAGGAGGTCCGGGAGGCCGCGGAGAACGCAAAGGAGGAGGAGGAGGAGGAGGAGGAGGAGGAGGAGGAGGAGGACGGCGGCCCGGAGGACCACGAGAAGGACCAGGAGGAGGAAAAGGACCACGAAGAGGACCAGGAGAGCAACGAGGAGCAGGCGGAGGACGAGGAGGACCTGGAGGAGAACCCCGAGGGCGCGGCTGCGGCGGCGGCCTGTCACGCGGGGTCCCTAGAGGTGGCGGCAGGAGAGGAGCAGCAGGAGGCGTCGGACGAGGACGCTTACTTCGCCTTCTGTGACCGCTGCGGCGCCGTGCACGTGGTGGACGTGGACGTCATGTCGCTAGGCTTGGGGTGCTCCCTCGTAATTACGGTCAGGAACTTTGTCTTAGCGTGTCGCTCCGCCAGTTCTGGCCAACCACGCTTCGGCGCGACACGCTATCCACTTTCCAATCCCCGAGCTTCAGCGTCCCGAATTTTTCCCAGCTTCCCGGCCCGCGGAGCGGAGCGACACGATACCGCTCACTCCTCCTCCTCCTCCTCCCCCTTCCTCCTTCCTCGTTCCTCCTCCTCCTCCTCCTCCTCCTCCTCCTCTCCCTCTTTTTCCCGCACCTCCCTCGTTCCCAAATGTTTGCGGATGGCCTCCCACAGGCATCGAGTTCTCGTGCGCGGATGTGGGTGCCTCCTGCGACGACGACGCGCCGGGCACGAGCGCCAGCGGCGACATGGCTGCCCTCCTCCCCCTCCTCCCCCTCCCTCCCCCCTCCCCCCCCTCCTCCTTATCCCCCTCCCTCCCTCCCTTCTCCTCCTCCTCCTCCTCCTCCTCCTCCTCCTCCTTCTCATTCCCCCCGCCCTTCTCATCCTTCCCCCCCCCCCGTCCTCCCTCCGTGCGGAGGGGCTGGCGAGCGGCGGCGACCTCCCCGTGGGCCCGAGCCCCCTCGGTCATCTCAGCGCGGAGGAGAAGCGCGCCCTGGTCCAGCGCCACATAGTCCAGCGCCAGGCTCCTTCCCCCCGGCCCCCCTCCTCCTCCTCCTCCTCCACCTCCTCCTCCACCTCCTCCTCCTCCTCCTCCTCCTCCTCCTCATCCTCCTCCTCCTCAAGCACGGGTGGCCCAAGGCATCGTACCCAGTTGGGCTCGAGCTAGCCATGGAACGCCCAGCCCATTGCCTTCTCGTGGCGCTTGGGGGGCTCCCACCACCATAGCGTTTTTAAGATAGTTGTTCCCGGTGTGGGATGGCAAGAATGGGCGATTTCAGGTTATTGCATTTTTGTATTTCGATGTTCGCACTTTCCCGAACACCTTCCTCGGCTTCCCGTCCGCACCGAGGGGCACGGGGGCTTCGAGCCCATCTAAGTCCCACTCGGGCGGCGGAGCGCGGCTGTGTTCGTCACGGTTCTCTCTTCTTCTTCGGCAACCCGTCCGCAACCGAGGGGCACGGGGACCTCGAGCCCATTTAAGACCCACTCGGGCGGCGGCCTTTTCGATGGATCGTGGGTCTGCGAGCTATTTCAATTCAGTAAACTTTAACTTCTAATGTACCATCCGTATGTATTGAAGGGGTGAACACACCGTCGCTCGTTTTCTGTGTTGTGTTCCTTTGGTATTGGCTGTTGGTGAGGCTGTCTGTGGACGAGGCGATCAGCGTGGGTTGCCCGATGACCAGTGGTGTTCTCTCCTTGATAAATGGCCGTACCGAGTCGAACTCATCTCAGCTTAACTTGTGCCATGCTGCTTGGTTTTCTGCATTGTGGGCGCTGTCAGTCTGGAGGGAACCATCCGCCGTATCATCTCGGTGTTGTTCCACGGGCTTCTCTTTGAGCCGGCCGTCTACGGGTTGAAGTGCATTTCTTTCTTGTTCCTCGGCTTCTACGGCAAGCTCAGGTGGAGCGTGTGTTGTCGTAAATTATATCGCTACGCGATGGCGGAATCCCTGGGATCCTCCTCCTCCTCCTCCTCCTCCTCCTCCTCTCCTGCTGCTGCTCCTCCTCCTCCTCCTTCTGATATCTCCCCCCCCTCTTTTCGCCACAGCCCTCCTTCCTCCTCCTCCTCCTCCTCCTCTTCCTCCTCCCCCCTTCCCCTTTTACTCGTCTCCCTCTTCCTCCTCCTTCAGCACGCGCATGCATGGAAACATGCATCTGCCCGTAGCGCGTGGGTCTCGAAGTGACCTCCTGTTATGTGTGGGGAGCGATCGCGGTCGTCTGCTCTGGTACACGCTTCTCGGATACACACTTACTCATATTTCGGCCCCGCTCTATCCTGAGTAGACCTCTGTCTGTCCTTCCATCACTTGCTCGCCATTGACGTGCCAGTGCCCAGCCACTGTTCGGGTCGAGTCCGCCGAGTGCGCAGGGCTCGGACGGCTGCTGGCGCAGCGGCTGACGGAGCCTGGCCAGTCGACGCGTGAGCTCCCGGTGCCAGACCTCGCTGGTGCAGGCGAAGCTCGCGCGAAGCTCGCGCTCGCGCGGGGTCTCCTCATCCCCGCCTCTTTCCTTGGATCTGCGTGAGGTGCTGCAGCAAGAAACGCACAACGAACGATGGCAGCGCCGTCGGCGGTGGGTTCGCCGGCCGCGGCGGGCCCCAGCCTGGTGGCGCATACACCATTGGGCCCTAGTGGGAATGTGATTGCGCGGTGTGCAGGCGATGACCTCTGGCGCAGGGATCCTACGCTGCCGACGGATTGTGGATCACCAGTATCCTCGATGGGGACGCGCACGCAAACGATTACGGCCCCGACTACGATGACATCGACGATGTGAGAGCTTGCCGTCCAGACATGCCCTTCGCGTTAGCTTCCCCAGTGCTCGACTGTTTTGGTTCCGCGCTGGAGTGAAGCTCGTAGGGGCGGGCTTCGCGGCGTTCGTGGACGAGGGCCGCGACTTGGCAGCCCGTGGTGGAAGTGGAGCTCCTGCCGAGCCCACAGCAGCCCCAGCGGCTCCCATCGTCTGGATGTTTGACCACGCGATGTGCGACGTCTGCCTGCAGGAGGCGCCAGGTGCGATTGTGGATGCAAGGACGCAGCGCGGATTGGCGGCAAGATCTGGGAGCTTCGCAAGGTTCGGCGTGCCGACCTATCACTGTGCAGGCGTGACATCGCCGACCTTGGTGGGTATGCCCGGGCACTGCCGGCCAAGCACTCAGCCTCAGAACCACGACGCCGGCCGCGGCAGAACGCGGCCGAGTCCTCCCAGGAGACCGCGATCGACCACTGGCCTGACCGAGGACCCCGCACGACTTCATGGTTCGCGAAGCTCTTGTTGCAGCGCAGCACGGGGTTCGAGGACCGCCAGCGGCGCAGTGCGCGCCGCGTCGCGCCGAGCGACCGGGGGGTCGACCGAGCTCGTGCAGTTGTCCGAGCACCTGCAGGCGGCCAGCCCGGTGGACCAGCTCGACCTCCTCCTTTTCCTCCTCCTCCTCCTCCTCCTCCTCCTGTTCCTCCTCCCTCCCTCCCTCCCTCTTTCCCTCCCTCCCTCCCTCCCCTCCCTCTCTCCCACTCTCCCCCCGGCGATGAAGACCACGGCGAATCCCGCCCGCGCAAGCAGATGCTCCTTCTCATCACCGTCATCACACTGCCGTAGCCGCGGTCACTCGAAGGGGTAACTCGCGCACCCACGCACGCGGCAGCGCACCGGGAGAATTTTTTCCGACCCCGCATGGCTTCACCAACCCATTTGCCTTGGGATTCTCCGCCCTCCTCCCGCCGCGCCCTCCGCCCTGGCGACGACACTTAGAAACCTTTCGTGGCGCTCGCCACCTCCGCTGGCCCTTTCCCTGGCTGATGTTGGTTGTTTCTCTTTGTTTTCGCTTGTCCGTCGGCCGCCCAGCGGTCGCTCGGTTGTTCGGCTGGCCCCTTCCCTGGTTTGTCTTTGTTGCTTCTGTTCGTTTTCGCTTTGCCGTCGTTTGCACTGGTCGCTCCAGGCTCGTCGGCCGCCCATCGGTCGCTTGGTCCCTCGGCCAGTTTCCCGGCTGGCGTGGGTTGCGTGGATTGGTTTTTCGCTTGTCCTTCGGTTGTGCTGATCGCCCTGGGCTCGTCGGCCGCCCCGCGGCCGTTCGGCCCCTCGGCCCGCCCGTTCCCTGGCTGGCGTGTGTTGTTTTGCTTGTTGTTGTTCCGCTTGTCCGTCGGTGGCAGTGCTCGCCCCAGGTTCGTCGGCCGCCCCCTCGGCCGCTCGGCCCCAGCGGCCAGCACCCTCATCGGTTGGCTTTGGTTGTTTTGGTTTGTGTTCTCGTGTCCGTCGGTTGCGCTGGTCGCCCCAGGCTCGTCGGCCGCCCCTCGGTCGCTCGGCCCCTCGGCTGGCACCTCCCTTGATCGGTTTCGGTTGTTTTGGCTTGTTTTCGCTTGTCCGTCGATTTGCAGCGATCGCCTGGGCTTGTCGCCCGCCACTCGCTCGCTCGGCCCCATCGACTGGCCCCTTCTCCTGGCCAGCGTTGGCTGTTTTGGTTTGTTTTCGCTTGTCCGTCGGTTGCATTGGTCGCCCCAGGCTCGTCTGCCGCGCTTCGGTCGCTCGGCCCCTCGGCTGGCTCCATTCCCTGGCTGGTTTCGGTTGTTTCGGTTTCGCTTGTCTGTCGGTTGCATTGGTCGCCCCAGGCTCCTCGACCGCCCCTGGGTCGCCCGGCCCCTCGGCTTGCCCCCCTCCCTTGGTTTTTCGTCAAAAATCACATGTCTGCTTGTTTTTGGGTCGCTCGGCCTTTCGGCAGGCCCCTTCCCTGGCTGGTTATGGTTGTTTGGGTTTGTTTTCGTTTGTCCGTCGTTTGCATTGGTCGCCCCAGGCTTGTCGGCCGCCCCTCGGTCGCTGTGTCCCATCGGCTGGCACCTTCCTTGCCTGGTTGTGGTTGTTTTGGTTTGTTTTCGCTTGCCTGTCGATTTGCAGTGATCGCCCCTGCTCGTCGGCCGCCCCTCGCTGTTTGGGGTGGTTTCGCTTGCCCGTCGGTTGCACTGGTCGCCCGAGGCTCGTCGCCCGCCCCTGGGTTTTTCGGCCCATCGGCTGGCCCTTTCCCTTGCTGGTTTGTTTGTTGTCCTACATAGTTTGTTTTTTCTTTTTTGCTTGTCCCTCGATGGCACTGGTCGCCCCGGGCTCGTGCACCGCCCTTCGGCCGCTCGGCCCCTCGGCTGGCCCATTCCCTGGCTGGTTTCGGTTGCTTTGTTTCGTTTTCGTGGCGCCCGAACATGGTGGATTTCGTGAGCGCCAACTGCTACGCCCCGAAGAACCATTGAGAGGCTTCCCGCGAGCTTGTCCGTTTGGGCGTCTTCTGCCGCGCAGTTCCAGGCGCGGCCAGCGCAACCGACGGACAAGCGAAAACAGACAAAGACGACCAAAACCAGCCAGGTAAGGGGCCAGCCGAGGGGCCGAGAGACCCAGGGCCAGCCGAGGGGCCAGGCGCGGACATTGCGACCGACGGATAAACGAAAACAAGCCAGAACAACCCCAAACCAGCGGGGAAAGGGGACATCCGAGGGGCCGCGCGACCCAGGGATGCTTCGCGCCGCTAAGATAGGGCTCGGAAAATTGTAATATATATATATATATATATATATATATATAGATGTGTGTTGAAGTGTTCGCTGTTGATTTTTGTGGCGGCCCCGAACTTCATCTAATTGATGAGCCTTCCGATGTCATATTTTACATACTTCTTCCGGCCGGTGTGCAGCGCCATCATCATCGTTAGCATCATCGTCACCAGCAACATCGTCATCATCATCGTCGTCGTCATCATCACCATCATTATGATCAGCGCCGTCACCACCATCATCGTCATCGTCATCACCACCGTCATCATTATCAGTATGATCAGTATCGTCATCGCCGTCATCCACATCATTGGAATCAGCAGAATCGTCACTATCGCCATCATGCCTGATCATCAACATGACTATCATCATCATTTGCAGAATAATCATCCGCCTCGTCGTCCGCATCATCAACATCATCGTCAACATCAGTCGCATCATCATCACCGTCGTCATCACCAACGTCATCATCAACAACATCATCATCACCATCATCGCCATTATCGGCATCGCCATAACCGTGGTGCGTATCATCATCATCGTCATCATCATCATCGCCGTCATCATCATCATCAGCATCATCATCATCATCATTTGTTTCGTCGTCGTCGTCAACATCATCATCGTCATCACCATCGTCACCATCGTTGTAATCATCTTCGTCATCATCGTCATCATCATCGTCATCATCATCGTCGTCCTCTTCCCTTTCCTCCTCCTCACACTATGGAGCAATAGTGAAAGGAACCGGGAACCAGGAATTGGGAACCGGGAGCGGGAACCGGGATCCGGGAACTGGGAACCGGGAACCGGGAACCGGGAACCGGGAACTGGGAACCGGGAACCAGGAATTGGGAACCGGGAGCCTGGAGCCAGAGCCAGGACCCCAGAGCCTGGAATTGGGAACCGGGAGTTGGGAACTGGGAGCCGGGAATGGGGAACCGGGAACCTGGAATTGTGAACCGGGGGTTGGGCACGCAGGACTTAGGACACATGTTCGGGAATTTGGGAATCTGGGACAGGGAGAACGAAGGAGAGTGACACGTACACACACATATACTTATACACAAGTTGCATCCATGTATACATGTATGTCTGCATATAAATGTATGGGGAAAGAGAGAGAGAGAGAGAGAAAGAAAAAAAAAATCCCAGTGTGACCCTACCTAGGAGTTGGAGCCTCTAGGAAAGCAACATTAGTAGGAGCGGTAAACGCCGTCCTCCTCCTCATCGTCGTAGTTGTAGCAGTAGCGTAGTAGTAGTAGTAGTAGTAGTAGTAGTAGTAGTAGTAGTAGTAGTAGTAGTAGTAGTAGTAGTAGTAGTAGTAGTAGTAGTTAGTAGGAGTAGTAGTAGTAGTAGTAGTAGTAGTAGTAGTAGTAGTAGTAGTAGTAGTAGTAGTAGTAGTAGTAGTAGTAGTAGTAGTAGTAGTAGTAGTAGTAGTAGTAGTAGTAGTAGTAGTAGTAGTAGTAGTAGTAGTAGTAGTAGTAGTAGTAGTAGTAGTAGTAGTAGTAGTCGTAGTCGTAGTAGTAGTAGTAGTAGTAGTAGTAGTAGCAGTAGTACTCGTAGTAGTAGTAGTAGTAGTAGTAGTAGTAGTAGTAGTAGTAGCTGTAGTAGTTGTAGTCGTAGTAGTAGTAGTAGTAGTAGTAGTAGTAGTAGTAGTAGTAGTAGTAGTAGTAGTAGTAGTCGCAGTAGTAGTAGTAGTAGTAGTAGTAGTAGTAGCAGCGCCAGAACCGCCGACGCCACGCCGTAAGTGAAACAGCAGCAGAAGCAGGCAGCCATAGTGGATGCTGTGCTGCGCTATGCTATGCTCTGCTCTGCTATGCTATGCCATGCTGTGCTGTGCTGTGCTGCGCGATGCTATGCCGGGGTAGGCTAGGCTATGCTACGGTATGCTATGCTGCGCTATGCTATGCTGCGCTATGCTATGCTATGCTCTACTATGCTATGCTATGCTTTTGCTTTGCCTTCGCTTTTGCCTTCACTTTTGCTTTTGCCTTTGCTTTTGCTTGTGCTTGGCACCCAGGGAGCGCAACTGGGGGAACCGCGCGTTTGCTGTTACCTTTGCTGTTGCTTTTGCTTGGCTCCCAGGGGACTGGGGGAACCGCCTGGGGCGGTTGCCACTGCCTGGCCCCTTTAAGCCAACAGAGTAAGAACCCTTCTAGGCAGAGCCTAGGTAGGGCAATAGTAACGACAAACATACACTCATACATATATGTGTACAGAGAGAGAGGCGAGAGAGAGTGCTATCTGAGCCTGTCCTCAGTAATATCAGTACGTACTTACTACATATATGTATGCATGTTTGTATGTATGTACGTATGTATGTAGGTACATACGTATGCATGTCGTTGTAAAGGGGGAGGGAAGTACAGATGAAGAGTGGAGAGTTCGAGAGAAAAAAGAGCTACACAAGTACAGTTTGATGTGTACCGTGTCAGGTTCCCCTCTGTATTTGTATTCGCAGCCAGTCATCTAATATTATAGGTACCCTGATAACTTTGTACGCAGTGTTGCCATGTATACATAAGCACTTGTGTATATACAAATGATTACACGAAAACGTACATGTATGTCATCCTGTAGATAGATACACAGAGAGAGAGAGAGGGCGGCACCAATCAAGCGTAAGTGCTGATATTACAGAGAACCGAAAGAGACCGATACACATAGATTTTTCGGTGTACAAAGACCAGATGCGAGTATGTCCATATATATATATACACATTACACACATATGTGTTTACGTAACTGTACCCATGTACGTCTTCTCACAGAAAGGCACACACATAGGGTTAACTCGAAATGCACAGGTAAGACTGTATAGAAAAAGAGAGGGGAGGGAGTGAAAGAGAGCAAGAGAGAGAGAGAGAGAGAGACATAGAGAGCGAGGGTAAGAGAGGGGGTGCGGCCCGTATATGCACAGGTATATTAGATAGGTGTGTCATATTCGCGCGTAAGTGGATAGTTCATTTATACACGTATGATGTACACACATATATATAGAGAGAGAGATAGAAAGAGAAAGACAGAGAGATAAGTAAGGAACAACAGCAACACAAAATGATTGAGAGAGGGAGAGATGAGAGAGACATATAGAGAGAGGAAAGAGAAAGAGAGAGAGAGAGAGACCAGGAACCTCGAGAACTCGGAACCAGGAACCGCGGGAACGCCGGAACAAGGAACTGGGAACTGGCCGGTCCGCAGTTTCCGGTTCTTGGGCTCCCGGGAGCCCGGAACATGGAACCGGGAACCGGGAAGCCGGAGCTGGGAATACGGGGAGCCGGGAACCAAGAACGGGGAATCAAGAACGTGGAATCGGAAACCGGGAGCCAAGAACCGGCGGGAACCCGGGAGCCGGGACCCAAGAATTGGGAACCGGGAGCAGGGACTTGCGACCCGGGTCCCAGGAAACAGGACCCGGGAACCGAGACCCGGGAACCGGGAATTGGGAACTTGGAGCCGAGAGCCGGGACCCCGGAGCCGGGAACTGGGACCCCAGAGCCGGGACCGGGAACCGGGAACCGGGAATTCGTTGACCAACATACTTCACCTCCTCATTATTATTTTCAATAATAGTAATAATGCTAATAATAAAAATAATCATCATTTTATTATTATTTTTACTATTATTATTATGATTGGTATTATTATTATTATTATTGTTATTATTAATATTATTATCATTATGAGATTTATTATTATTATTATTATTATCATTATCATCAGTATCACAATTATGATTATTATAATTGTTCTCATTATTATTTTAAGTATTGTTATTATTATTATTACTATTAGTATCATCCCCTCTTTCTCTCTCTCTCTCTCTCTCTCCTTCTCTCCCCATCAGTCCCCCTCCCTCCTGTCCTCCGTCCCCTTGCCGCTCCCCGTCTTCTTCCACGCTCCCTTCTCCCGCCTTCTCCCTCCGGCGGCAGGCGGAGCGCCTGCGCCCCCAGGACGTGCAGCACGGGCTGGCGCAGCTCTTCCGGGCCCAGATGCCCAAGGATCCGAGGGAGGGGGAGCCAGACCCCCTCGAGTCATGAAAAAATCACGACGGGAGGTTTTTCCATATTTGTGGCTTCTGGGAGGCCCCTACCGGGCCTCGGGACCGTCAAAAAACGATTCAGGGTGAAAAACCGGTCCTGGGGAATGGGTCCAAACCTCTGGGGGTCGACGTCATGAAAAAATCACGGCGTCGGGGGTCTGGGGAGGGCGCGCGGCGTGGCAACGAGGGGAGGGGAAAAGGGGGAGGGCAGGACAGGAGAGGAGGGAAGGAGGGCGAAGGGGAGGGGGAGCGAGGAGCGAGGAGGGGGAGGAGAGGAGAGGAGGGGAGGGAGGGGAGGAGGGGGAGGAGAGGAGAGGAGGGGAGGGAGGGGAGGAAGGGGGGGGGGGGGGCCACTCCTGCTCCCTCTGCAGGCCGCCTCTCCGGCCATCTGCCCAGGGGGTGGTCGAGGCGCGGGGGGGCGGTCGTGGAAGTGGGCGTGCTGTCCGCAGCCGAGGGGGGAGGCCTTCTCTCAGGCCTTCTCAGAGAGAGAGAGAGAGAGAGAACAAAAAAAAAGGGAGAAGGCCTTCTCAGAAGGAGAAGTGAGAAAAGGAGAAGGAGAAGGCCTTCTCAGAAGGAGAAGTGAAGTGAGAAGAAGGAGAAGGCATTCTCTCAGGCGATGGCAAGCATGGATCAAGGGGGCGCGGATTAGCGACGGGTCCCGCTTCCATGGGGAATCGCAAATTTCCGCCCCGCCGGACGAGGCGGCCCTGGCCGCATTCTGGGGAGGGCACCTCCCCCGATGCATGGATTGGACGACCGCGCGCCAAATCCGTGGATCGCTAATCCATGTTTGCGCGCCCCCGAGAAAGGGTGCTTTATTGACAGGGATTATGTCCACCTCCGAGGAGAGGTACCGCGACAACCAGGTCGTGACTCACAAGGGCGAGCGCTTCATCAAGATAAATCGATCTCTCGATCCAGGACCTGGCTGCGAGCTCGGCGGCATCCTTGGTTGCGGGGACGCAGCAATAATTTAGCTTCTTAGCCGGACAGGCTTGGCGTGTAGGATGTTGGCCGTGGCAGGTACCCAAACAGAAAGTCCTGTACAACAGCCTTGTACACTTGTACGCGCAGCGAATATTGTGCCAGACCCCACCCCAGACCCCCGACGCCGTGATTTTTTCATGACGTCGACCCCCAGAGGTTTGGACCCATTCCCCAGGACCGGTGTTTCATCCTGAATCGTTTTCTGACGGTCCCGAGGCCCAGTAGGGGCCCCCCAAAGCCACAAATATGGAAACACCTCCCGTCGTGATTTTTTCATGACTCGAGGGGGTCTGGGACAGTGATTCCCACCCTTTCTGTCCCGAGCGTACATCACTGCACCAGGCCCGCGTCCCGAGGCTGGCGCCGCCGAGGAAGATGAGGGGGGAGCAGCAGCAGCAGCAGCAACTGCAGGAGCAGGAGGCGAGGGGGCAGGGGAAGCAGGGGGGCAGGGCACAGGAGCAGGACGATGAGGAGAAGGACAGGCTGGAGCAGGAGGAGGGTGCAGTGGGGGGAGGGGCATGAGGAGAACGAGGGGAGAAGGAGGGTCCAGGGCGATACCCCCCCAGGCTGGCGGTCGAAAGCTGGTCGTCGAGGGCTCGGCATCAGGAAGATGACGAAGGAGGAGGCGGACCGAGTCTGCCTCAGCAACAAGAATCGCACCCACGTCCGCAAGGCCCCAGGGAATCAGGGGAGGGAGGGGACCAAGGGAAGGGATGGGCCCAGTGGAGGGGAGGGAAACAGAGGCTACTGCCCTTGGAAGTTAGGATACATCGTATGACCAGGAGCTCGAAGCCACTGCCGCATCATGGCCACAGTACGGTGCGGTACTGTACGGCAGCAGGTGCACGCGGTACTGGTACCTGTGCTGGATACTCCCGCCAGTACCGGTAGCGCTGGTGCGGCAGCAGGACAACGCAGTGCCAGCTTCGTTGCGGCAGCATGGCCACGCGGTATTTGTACGGCTGCAGGACTTATATGCACCGGCAGCGGCACGGGTACGGTTGCACGACCATCTCTCCTCCCAGCCTCCCAGACCCCCCTTAACCCCACTCGACCTGCCCATACCCTCCCCAACCCCTGCGACCCCCTCGACTCCTCCCCGAACCCTCCCGATCCCCCCGACTCCCCCAGGTGAGGTGGTCGCCGGCGGTGCGGTCTTGTCCGCGCGAAATCTGCAATGGACCGGGTGAGCAGCAAACAAGTAGCTCGGATGTTCCACGAATGCGAATCAGCAGCGGCCGTTCCCACTGTGCCCGACATGAGTATGACGAGTGATTGTGCCCTGGGACCGCAGATATTTTTTTCCCCAGAAGGTTTTCGCGCTGCACTCTGTGGTAAATCGACGATTCGGCACAATTCTCCGACCCCGTAGACTCGGACCCAATCTAGGATCAGAGGCACGCCCAGGAGAGGAAGTGAGAAGGAGCAGGCCTTCTCAGAATGCGGCGGGACTTCTCAGAAGCCCTCCGGCCTGTGAGAAGTTTTCTGCGTCTTCGGGAAAGGCTTAGAAAACCTTTCAGAAGGCCCGAGACCTTCCGAGCCTTCTGAGAATGCCGGCGCCCTCTCACTTCCCCTCCGGGCTGGCCGCCGATATTTGGACGCCATCTAGGAGACCTCTACTCTCGCCAGCGAGATCCCCGAGTGTCCTCGGCTAGACCTGGCAGTGGCGCCACCCTCCCTTGCCGCGCCCGTTTCCTTCGCGAGCCCTGCCCCCGGGCTGTCACCGTAATGCTTCTGGCCCTGGCGCTGCCCTGCGTTGCCGCCAGTCTCTCTTTCTCCAGCCGCGAACCCTCGACTTTCTCTCGTACTCTATGGGGGGGCGTGTTCCTGGGAGTGCGGATGAAGGGCACAGGCTACATCGAAGAGCAACCAATGCGGCATGGCTATAAGCTTTCGTAGCTCCGCGCGGATTCTCAGATCGGCGCTGGCCCCCCTCCCTGAGGGCGCCTTTTGCGCCTTTTGCAAGAGGGGGGGGTCCAGCGCGGATCCAAGAAATCCGCGCGGAATTCCAGAAGTTTCTGTGTTCATGCCGTTTTGGGTTCCTCGCGCTTTCGCAGTTTACGGGGAATCGTGGTCTTGGGAGTGCGGATGCAGGGCGCAGTCTATGGTGCACATAATGTCTTTCGGCTCTTCCCGCCACCGTGCCAAGATAGTGGATCAGGTACCTCCTGGAACCAATTCGCGGTATCCCGGGGATCCATTTGGGTATCTCTTGGGGGCCGATTGAGATTGGGTTCGCTTGATCCGTATCGGAACGTATTGGGGCCATGTGCGGGCTCTCGTGGGCTGTCTCGTCGCAGGGGTGTGTGTTGTCATGGGGCCCGTGGTGCCCTAAGTGACGTTGAGATGGACAGGAGAGATGCTGTCGTGGGACTAGTGTGGGCCCCAAGTCAAGTCTGGGCGCCTCCTGGGAGCGCCCGATCCGAGGTAGCTTGGAGGTGTGAGCGCGCGGGCACACGAGCGGGAGCGGGAGCGGGACTGGCAGCAGGAGCAGGAGCCAGGGCTGGCCAGGTCGAGCGAGTCGGCGGGCCCCGCCTCTCCCAGCCCTCCCCTCCCTTTCTCCCTCCTCCTCCCATTTTGGGTGCGTATTTGGATCCGAGGGGGACAGACCTCCTACCCTGACACGTCGATGAAGGAATTGGCCGTTTTCGGTTCGCGAGAGGGCGTCGCGGCAGTCATTCTCGCGGGTCCAGGTCCGTCAGGTTCGGTCCTAGGCCGTTCTCACTGAAGGGAGGTTTACTAAAGGGAAGTCTGTCCATCCCCGAATGGATGCACCCGGCTGGGCGGCACGAGGCGATTATTGTGCGATGTTGCCCGGAAATGTTTGGGGCGGGGAGGGGGAAAAAACCTGGCATTGGGATCGGAACGTGTTCCCGCCCAGCGAACGGAAGGCGGTCGCGCGCGGCTCCGCTTCCGACGACTTGGCGAAGGGAAAACATATGATGGGCCTGTTTTCCACCACCACCACCACTATGAGTTGGAGGGGGAGGGGGTCCTCCTCCTCGTCGTCCTCCTCCTCCTCCTCCACCTCCTTCTCGTCCTCCTCCCCCTCCTCCTCCTCCTCCTCCTCCTCCTCCTCCTCCTCCTCCTCCTCCCCCTCCCCTCCAGCTTATGGTGGTGGTGGTGGTGGTGGAAAGCAGACCCCTCAAACGTGCGCGGGCCGCGCACCGGCGGGAGTGGCAAAACTCCGGCCTGTGCGCGGCGAAGACGACCCGCGCCGAGACAGCACTGCCACTTTTGGGAGTCCCGAAGCGGTGCGGTGACAGTCGTCCGCACGGTCACCACACTCAGCCACGCGCAGAGGGGGGTGGGTGGAGGGGGGAGGGCTTCTTAGAAGCACCCCTGCTTCTTAGAAGGCGCGGGGGCCAAGGCCGGCGCCTTCTAAGAAGCAGCCCTGCTTCTAAGAAGCCCTCCCCCTCCCCCCACCCCCTTGTGCGCGCCGCCAACACACGGTCTGTCGACAGACTGCGCGGTGACCGCGAACCCCCCCAGGACCTCACCGCACTGCCCGCCAACGCACGGTTTTGGGGCCTCAGAGGCCCCCGTCGCCCGAGACGTCCTGGGAGAGGGACTCGAGTCCCGAAACCGTGCGGTGACCCCGCATCCCCAGCGACTCGCCACCCGGTGTGGTCACCACCCCGCCTGGGGGCCCTCGACGTTGCCGCTCGCAGGCTGCACGGCGCCTGTGCGGGGGCAGCATGGCGCCCGCTCTCGGCCGCGCCGCCGCTGCCGCCGGCGTGCGACGCGGCGAGCGAGGCGCGCGCCGCGCCCGCGCGGGAAGCGCCACGGCCAGGCGAAGAGGAGGCGCACGGGGCTCGGTCGCGGGCGACACGTCGCCCGCTCCCGCGGGGGCCCAAAGCTCGGCGAGCGGACAAGATGGTGATGGGCCTGTTGTCCACCACCACCACCACCATAAGTTGGAGGGGGAGGGCGTCCTCCTCATGCTCCTCCTCCTCCTCCACCTCTTCCTCCTCCTCCACCTCCTCCACCTCCTCCTCCTCCTCCTCCCTCCTCTCCCTCCTCCTCCTTCCCCCCTCCAACTTATGGTGGTGGTGGTGGAAAACAGGCCCACCAAGACACGCCGCGCTGAGGCGCGAACGTCGCTTTCGAGCGGAATCTGCGCGGCGCCTAGGCGAGAGCGACATTTTCGTCCGTTCGCGCGTCGGCGAACTGGCGTGCGAATGATGCGCGCCGCGTCCAATCGGGAGCTCAATTCTCAAGAAAAAGGGCGCAGCGCCGATGCGAGAGAAAGAAGAAACGTCCCAATCCTGCCACGTCCTTTGGGACGTGGGCGACAGAACGTCCATGCTGAGAGCAATCACGTAGACTTTGTATTGTTTTCTACGAGTAGGATGTGTGGTCCCTGATCTGGTCGCCATCGGCCCGCTAGGTGGTAGGATCAGGGTCAGGATCAGGCACAGAAGCAAGCCTAGGAGGAGGCAGGGGAAGAGGCGGAGGAGGACGAGCGTGTACAGCAGGAAAGGGTCTTGACAGAGCCGGGGGAGAACGCGGCTGGGCAGGCGACTGGGTCTGGCGGGTACAAGTCGGGCTACACGTTCGAAAACAAGTGGTCGCAGCACACTGCCGAGACCTCGCAGAGGGCCGCGCCGAGGAAACTTGGGCAATCCAATATCATGATACACCCGAGCGACATCCAGGTGTAAACGGATGCAGAGGATGAGATGATCACGGTGTAGTGGTGATGACAATGATGATAGTGGAACGAAGAGAAGGACATAGAGGGGGAGGATGAGGAGGAGGACGAGAAGGAGGGTGAGAAGGAAAATCCGAGGTTCAGCCGCCCTGGGTGTCAGGAGCACCCAAGCTGGCGGTCAAGCCCGGCAGGTAGGAGGGCGGCGTGATAAGGGAGCAGGAAGGCGGGAGGCACGATATGGGAGACATTTGGAGAGAGGAGGGAGGAGGTGAGGTGCGAGGGGGGGGGAAGGGAGGATGAGGGAGACGGGATGAGGGAGGAGATGGCAGGAATGGCCTGCCTGGTGAGAGGCCCAACTGCTTTTGCAATTCGCATCGCCGACCGGACTGAGTCTCGCTCGCGGAAGGCTACAACGCGCCATGAGCTTGACAACGGAATTGCGCTCCAGGCAATGGAGAGTACGCAAGTCCCGGGCGAGAGCACGATTCTGAAAACGCACCGCCCTTCTTATCCGTGCAAGAGCTGTAAGCCATCTCTCTCCATCCGTGGAGTTGCTGGGAATTCCAAGCTTTCGGATGCCACGATGTGAGGGGATCTCCCAACACATCAAGCGAATCGGAATACGTCCACGCCGTTGTCGGAAATATCAAGCCTTCCCCTCGAATTGTAGAATGCGAGGAGTTCCCAGACGAGAGACATAGTGTTCAAAGGAACCACATTTCATCCGTGTAAACATCGGAATGTTCAAGCTTGAGGGTTGTAATCTGCGCAGAAGTCATACACGCCAGGCCCGGACCGCCCCACCGACACGTCTATCGCGAGACGGTATGCCGCTCGTTGCCGGGAAAAGGGATGGAGGAGGAAGGAAATGAGAGGGAGGATGCGGAGGTTGAGGGGATGGATGAGAAGGGAGGGAGGGGGGGAGAAGACGAGGTGTTGGGTGGTGAGCTGGAGTAACAACAGCCGAACCCACCACCGCCACCATTACCATTGCCACGACCATCACTAACGTACAAACGCCAGCGCCAGCACCTTCACCAGCACCATCAGCAGCACGACCATCATCAGCGTCCAGACCAGCAGCCCCAGCAGCCCCAGCAAACAGTGGGAGAAGCCGGGAGACGTTAGGGGGGAGGGGCCGGGGGAAGTGGACCAGCGGATCAGGTCGGGGGGGGCCAAAGAGGAAGGAAGGAGGAAGGGAGGAGGCAGGAGGAAGGCGTGAAGGATGGAGGGAGGTGGGAAGGAGGCAGGAGGGAAGGAGAGGGGGATGGACCAGGGAGGGATGGCCCCGACAGCAGGAGCCTCGGGTGAGCGCGCGGTGCGCGAAGCGGGGCGCCGCGCGCGCCTGTCGGAGAGGCGCCCTCCCCATCCTCCTCTTCCTCCTCTCCCTCCTCCTCCTCCACCTCCACCTCCTCCTCCTCCTCCTCCTCCTCCTCATCCTCCTCCTCCTCCTCCCCCTCCTCCTACTTCTCCTCCTCTCCCTCCTCCTCCTCCTCCTCCTCCTCCTCCTCCTCCTCCTCCTCCTCCTCCACTCCAGCTTTTTGTCCTTATCAATAATTCTTTACGCTTCGCGTATCCCCACCAGCCCATCTCACAGCAGCAACTCTTGCGAAGCATGCCGACAGTCGTGTTTTTCAGGCGTGCGTCCGCTTGGCCCCGCATATCTCCCCTGTTCCTCCTTCCTCCCGCCTCCTTGTACATCCTCCTTGTGGGGGGAGCGGGAGAAGGACGAGGCGGAGGAGGAGGGAGAGAAAGCGCTCCTCGTGATTTGAGTCGTTTGGGTGTTCTCGTCCTGGTGTGAGTCGTTCGGGCCCTTCTTCCTGGTGTGAGTCGTTCGGGCTCTTCGTATAATCAATACTTTTGAGACTGTGGGCCATCTGGGGACCTCCTGGGGCCACCTGGTGGACCTCTGGGGGCCCTCTTGGGGGGCTTGTACGAGCGCTGCCCCTCCTCCTGGTGTGACTCGATCGGGCTCCACGTGGTGTGAGTCGTTCGAGGCCCGCGTCGTGGTGTGAGTCGTTCGGGGTCCTCGTGGTGTGAGTCGGTCGGGCGCCTCGTCCTGGTATGAGTCGTTCGGGCCCCTCGTTGTGGTGTGAGTCGTTCGGGCTCTTCGTGGTGTGAGTCGTTCGGGCCCCTCGTCCTGGTGTGAGTCGGTCGGGCTCCTGGTGTGGCCTCTTGGGAGCCTCTTGGGGGCCTCTTGGGGCCTCTTGGGGGCCTCTTGGGGGACTCTTGGGGGCCTCTTGGGAGCCTCTTGGGGGCTCTGGGTGCCTCCTGGACGCCTCTGGGGTGCCTCTTGGGAGCCTCTGGAGGCCTCTTGGGGGCGGCTGGGGAGCCTCTTGGAGGCCTCTTGGAAGCCTCCTGGGGGCATCTCGGGGCCTCGTGGGGGCTCTGGGGGCCTCGTGGACGCCTCTGTGGTGCCTCTTGGAAGCCTCTGGAGGCCTCTTGGGGGCGGCTGGGGAGCCTCTTGGAGGCCTCTTGGGAGCCTCCTGGGGGCATCTTGGGGCCTCTGGGGGGCTTCTTGCGACCTCCTGAGAAGCGCAAATGAGCGCTACCCCCTCAGAAGGACAAAATGAGCCCAAAACCTTCGTACAATAAAACATTTTGAGAACACGGAGCAGCAGCGCTGGCCCCTCAGACGGCCAAAATGGGGCCAAAACCGTAGTAAAATCAATGATTTTGGCTTCAGAGAAGAGGAGAGCATTTTTACCTAACATCGAAGACTGATTACCTAACATCGAAGACTGATAGGTTTCTAATGGTGTAAAAAGAGAGCAGCACATTACTCCACAGGGGGGTCTGGGCAGCCGTTGGGGGGCCGTTGGGGTTCCGTTGGGGGGCCGTTGGGGTTTGCCGGGGGGGATCGTTTTTCGCATGCAGTCACACACTTCGTGCTCTTTGACCTCCCAGAACTCCATTCCCGGGCCACATTCTGAATGCCCGGAGCCAACTGTACGCCACTTCGTGCTCTTCGACTTCCCAGAATTCCATTCCCGGGCCACATTTTGGATGCCCGGAGCCAACTGTAGGCCACTTCGTGCTCTTCGACTTCCCAGAATTCCATTCCCGGGCCACATTCTGAATGCCCGGAGCCACAGTAGGCCACTTCGTGCTCTTCGACTTTCCCAGAACTCCATCCGCCGGGCCACATTTGATGCCCGGAGCCAGTTGTAGCCCACTTCGTGGTCTTCGAGTTCCCAGAACTCCATTCCTGGGCATGATTTTGAATGCCCGAAGCCAACTGTAGGCCACTTCGTGGTCTTCGAGTTCCCCAAACTCCATTCTTGGGCATGATTTTGAATGCCCGAAGCCAACTGTAGGCCAATTCGTGTTCTTCGAGTTCCCAGAACTCCATTCCCGTGCCACATTTTGAATGCTGAGGCAGGCTGAGGCTGAGGCTGAGGCAGGCTGAGGCTGAGGCAGGCTGAGGCTGAGGCCGAGGCTGAAGGCAGACTGAGGCTGAGGCTGAAGCAGGCTGAGGCTGAGGCTGAGGCAGGCTGAGGCTGAGGCTGAGGCAGGCTGATGCTGAGGCAGGCTGAGGCTGAGGCTGAGGCTGATGCAGGCTGAGGATGAGGCAGCCTGAGGCTGACGCCGAGGTGCCAGGCTCATAAAGTGCAGACTGATGCCTTGCTTGAGCAGGCTGAGGCTGGGCTGAGGCTGAGGCTGAGGCAGGCTAGGCTGAGGCAGGCTAAGGCTGAGGCTGAGGCAGGCTGAGGTGAGGCAGGCTGAGGCTGAGGCTGAGGCTGATGCAGGCTGAGGCTGAGGCAGGCTGAGGCTGAGGCCGAGGCTGAAGGCAGACTGAGGCTGAGGCTGAAGCAGGCTGAGGCTGAGGCGGAGGCAGGCTGAGGCTGAGGCTGAGGCAGGCTGAGGCTGAGGCAGGCTGAGGCTGAGGCTGAGGCTGATGCAGGCTGAGGCTGAGGCAGGCTGAGGCTGAGGCCGAGGCAGAAGGCAGACTGAGGCTGAGGCTGAAGCAGGCTGAGGCTGAGGCTGAGGCAGGCTGAGGCTGAGGCAGGCTGAGGCTGAGGCTGAGGCAGGCTGATGCTGAGGCAGGCTGAGGCTGAGGCTGAGGCTGATGCAGGCTGAGGCTGAGGCAGGCTGAGGCTGAGGCCGAGGCTGAGGCAGACTGAGGCTGAGGCTGAAGCAGGCTGAGGCTGAGGCTGAGGCAGGCTGAGGCTGAGGCTGAGTCAGGCTGAGGCTGAGGCTGAGGCTGAGACTGAGGCTGAGGCAGGCTGAGGCTGAGGCAGACTGAGGCTGAGGCCGAGGCTGAAGGCAGACTGAGGCTGAGGCTGAAGCAGGCTGAGGCTGAGGCTGAGGCAGGCTGAGGCTGAGGCTGATGCAGGCTGAGGCTGAGGCAGGCTGAGGCTATGGCTGAGGCTGATGCAGGCTGAGGCTGCGGCACTGAGGCTGAGGCGGAGGCTGAAGGCAGACTGAGGCTGAGGCTGAAGCAGGCTGAGGCAGGCTGAGGCTGAGGCTGAGGCCGAGGCAGGCTGATGGAGGCAGGCTGAGGCTGAGGCTGAGGCTGAGCAGGCTGAGGCTGAGGCAGGCTGAGGCAGGCCGAGGCCGCGGCAGACTGAGGCTGAGGCTGAAGCAGCTGAGGCTGAGGCAGAGGCAGGCTGAGGCTGAGGCTGAGGCAGGCTGATGCTGAGGCAGGCTGAGGCTGAGGCTGAGGCTCATGCAGGCTGAGGCTGAGGCAGGCTGAGGCTGAGGCCGAGGCTGAAGGCAGACTGAGGCTGAGGCTGAAGCAAGCTGAGGCTGAGGCTGAGGCAGGCTGAGGCTGAGGCTGAGGCAGGCTGATGCTGAGGCAGGCTGAGGCTGAGGCTGAGGCTGATGCAGGCTGAGGCTGAGGCAGGCTGAGGCTGAGGCCGAGGCTGAAGGCAGACTGAGCTGAGGCTGAAGCAGGCTGAGGCTGAGGCTGAGGCAGGCTGAGGCTGAGGCAGGCTGAGGCTGAGGCTGAGGCAGGCTGAGGCTGAGGCTGTGACTGCGACTGCCGTTGCCACTGCGACTGTCATCGCGAATGCGACTACGACTGCGAGAACAGCAGAATTCTACAACTGGATTCTCATCCGAATCTTAAGGGGAATGCTTCCAGATATGCTCCTACACATCGATGTTAGGTTGCTTTGCCGGGATAATTTCTACACCCCCTCGTCGGGGCCAGAATCCTCGTGAGGGTCGTCGTTTTGGGGCCCTCCCAGGAGTCGGAAAAGACCCCCAACGACCCGCGGGAATCCCTCTCCAGACCCAGGGGGAGGGGGTAGGGGGAGGGGTAAACCCCTTCCCGAAGAGGAAGAAGGGGGGTTGAGGACAGAGGGGGTTCTCTAAACCACTCACGCCCAAAGGGCTGGTGAGTCGTTCGGGGTCCTCGTGGTGTGAGTCGGTCGGGCGCCTCGTCCTGGTATGAGTCGTTCGGGCCCCTCCTTGTGGTGTGAGTCGTTCGGGCTCTTCGTGGTGTGAGTCGTTCGGGCCCCTCGTCCTGGTGTGAGTCGTTCGGGCTCCTCGTGGGGCCTCTTGGGGGCCTCTAGGGGGCCTCTTGGGGCCTCTTGGGGGCCTCTTGGGGGCATCTTGGGGGCCTCTTGGGAGCCTCTTGGGCGCCTCTTGGGAGCCTCTGGGAGGCATCTTGGGGCCTCTTGGGGGCCTCTTGCGACCTCCGCAGAAGCGCAAATGAGCGCGAGCCCCTTTGGGGGGCTTGTATGAGCGCTGCCCCTCCTCCTGGTGTGACTCGTTCGGGCTCCTCGTGGTGTGAGTCGTTCGAGGCCCGCGTCGTGGTGTGAGTCGTTCGGGGTCCTCGTGGTGTGAGTCGGTCGGGCGCCTCGTCCTGGTATGAGTCGTTCGGGCCCCTCCTTGTGGTGTGAGTCGTTCGGGCTCTTCGTGGTGTGAGTCGTTCGGGCCCCTCGTCCTGGTGTGAGTCGTTCGGGCTCCTCGTGGGGCCTCTTGGGGGCCTCTAGGGGGCCTCTTGGGGCCTCTTGGGGGCCTCTTGGGGGCATCTTGGGGGCCTCTTGGGAGCCTCTTGGACGCCTCTTGGGGGCCTCTGGGAGGCATCTTGGGGCCTCTTGGGGGCCTCTTGCGACCTCCGCAGAAGCGCAAATGAGCGCGAGCCCCTGCGAAGGACAAGATGAGCCCCAAACCTTCGTAAAATCAATGATTTTGAGAAGAAGGAAGAGGAGCGCTGCCCCCTCAGAAGGCCAAAATGGGGCCGAAACCGTAGTAAAATCAATGATTTTGGCTTCACAGAAGAGGAGAGGGTTTTTTTCAGAGCCCCCCCGTCGGGGCCAGAATCCTCGTGAGGGTCGTCGTTTTTTGGCCCTCCCAGGAGTCGAAAAAGACCCCCCCTGAGAACACTCGGGACTCCCTGTCCAGGCCCAGGGGGAGTGGGTAGGGGGAGGGGTAAACCCCTCCCCG
This sequence comes from Prorocentrum cordatum, assembly GCA_963575745.1. NCBI lineage: Eukaryota > Dinophyceae > Prorocentrales > Prorocentraceae > Prorocentrum > Prorocentrum cordatum. The sequence continues at coordinate 572,697 of CAUYUJ010000092.1, read as the reverse complement.
AAGGGGAAGAAGGGGGGTTGGGGGGTTGAGGACAGAGAGAGCTCTCTAAACCACTCACGCCCAAAGGGCTGGTGGGACTCCTCCCTGTCGCACCCCGCGGCGTGTCGGTAGGGCGGGCCGGGCTTTTCGTTTTGAGACTTTCTCGCCATTAATGATCTTCGAGCTGAAACTTTGCAAGGGCTTCACGGATGGAGGGCGGCCCATTTTCAAAATGTGGTTCTCGCCGTAGCGCCGCGCACATTTTTCTTCAAAACACATTGGGGGTGTTTCACGGGTGGAAGGCGGTTCTCGTCTTGACGCCGTGCACACTCGTTTGAAACATTTACATCCGTTTCAAGGGTTATCATGGCTAGCGTTCCAGAAACGGCGTTCGGGCACGATGTCGGACTTTCAGGGCGCAACAGTTACGCCGATTGGCGGTGTTGAAGTGCGAGGACTGGTTTTCTGGCACGGTTCAAGATCGTCAAACAACGACAGTAGCGGTGTTTCACGGCGTTGAAGTCCCAAGGACGGTGTTCTGGCACAGCTAAGGATGTTCAAGCGGTTGTCTTCCAACAGGGCATTCCATTTAGTGGGAATGAATTATTGTAGGGGCTTGAGAAAAAGGGAGCTTGCAGGGAGGGTTTATTAAATTATCGTTGATGAGTCTTGGGCCGCGGGTGCGGGCGGCGCGGTGGCAGACGGTTGCGGGATGGCGAGGCGGTCGCGGTGCACGCCATGAAGAGGGGCTAGCAACGGTGCGGAGCAGGAAGGCAACCCATGCTCCCAGGAGGCGGGGCATGGTGCTCGGGCTGCAGCTGTGCGTGCTGGGCGAAGGCGGCGGATGCAGCGCCGCTGGAGGCCCCGATAGTGGAGATCGTAATCCATCGCTGGGAGGGTCAGCCAGCCGCAGCTGAGCGGACGGATGGTGCGCGGCGGGCACGCGGAGGGCGAGGGCGCAGCCTGCAATCAGTCGGAGGACCAGCTGGGGGTCGGCGACGGCGAGGGCGACGAGGAACAGGAGTCCGAGGACAAGTTCAAGGAGATCTACGGGTACGCGGAAGGCCACGGGGGAAGGCAGGGCGCCGCACCCAGCGGCCCCAGGCGGCAGGCGGCGACTGCGGCGGCGGCAGCCGAGGAGTGGCAGGTTGTGCAGGGCAAGGCGGGATGCCGTCGGAGGCACGAGCGCTGGGGTGCCTCCCAGGCGCTTGCCACCTGTTCCGCGGAGGCATGGGCGGCGGTGGAGGCTGGCAGGCGGACCCAAGGGCGGCGGTGCGCGGCGGCGGAGCTGGCGCAACGGTGCGCGAGGGGCTGGTTGTGTCGGCGACCCGCCAAGGTGGCGGCGCCATCCGAAAGGCTACCTGCGACACGGCGGTGAAGGAAGCGAATGCGGCGGAGGAAGCGGACGGGGTGGTCGACACCAAGGAGCAGTTGAGGGAGGCGAAGGCCGCCAAGGCGATGGCGCGGGTGAAGTGGGCGGCGGCGCTCTCCAAGGCTCGCGCGAGGCCGAAGGCGGAGGAGGTGGCGGCAGCAAAGGTCAAGGCAGAGGTGCACAAGCTGCAGGCGAAGTGCAAGGGCTGCTTGGCGGACGGCTTTCAGCACGCGGGGGAGCTCGACGTGCAGATGGCCGCACGGCTCCGCGGCAGCAAAAATGGCATGCAGAAGCAGCTGCAGGCGGCCAACGAGGACAGGAAGCGCGTCCGCGGAGCCCTACGCGTGGTGGTCTGTAGGGTTGTGCGCTCGCGGGTTGCGGTGCTCGGCGGCTTCACCAGCGAGGCGGGCCACGCCGACATGGGCAAGGCGGTCGGGCATGAGGCCTGGCGCCGCATCGAGGTCGCCGTGGAGGTTGCGAGCCGAAAGGGGTGGCGGTATGGTGAAGTGCGCCAGCACATCAAGGAGTGGGCCGAGGAGATCCACCTGGGCAAGGGCGTGGAGGAGGCAAGGGGGGAAGACACCATGGAGGGCTCCGAGGCCTCAGTGGGCTGCGTCGGCCTGGGGGACGGCGACCAGGTGCTCGTGGGGAGGCTCGGCGGTGGGCGTCGCGGCCGCCAGCCGACGCCGCGGCCGCGGCGGCGCGAGGAGGTAGATGTGCGGTGGTCCGCGAGGCAGCGCGAGGGCGGCTCGGCGGCCGCGGGGGGGGCGGCGGCGGCGGGGGGGCAGGGGAGGTGCCTCGGCGGGCCGGAGAGAAGATGTCGGCGAGGGCTGAGGGCTGAGGAGGTTAGCGGTGGTCCGGGGTTGCCCTTAAGCCCCCCCGCCCGCGGGCGGCGCCGCGGCCCCTCACTCAACGAGGTGTGCCGCGCGGGGTTCAGAAACTTGCGCGGGCAGGTTGAACGCCAGCAGCGCTGGTCGGGCGCGGGTGGCCGCGGGCGCGTCGCGCGCAGTCGCTCGGCGAGGGCGCGCCCCCTCGCCACCGTCGAGAAGCGTCGAGAAACGTCGTCATCGTCGTCGTCGTCGTCTTCGTTGTCCTTCTCCTTCTCCTTCTCCTCCTCCTCCTCCTCCTCCTCCTCCTCCTCCTCCTCCTCCTCCTCCTCCTCCTTCTCCTTCTCATTCTCTCTCTCTCTCTCCTTCTCTCTCTTCACGGCCTGTGGTCATCCTGTCCTCTCCTCCTCCTCCTCCTCTCCTCCTCCTCCTCCTCCTCCTCCTCTCCTTCTCCTCCTCCCCTCCTCCTACTCCTCCTCCTCCTTATCCTCCTCCTCCTCCTCCTCCTCCTCCTCCTCCTCCTCCTCCTCCTCCTCCTCCTCCTCCCGCCGCCGCGCTGGTGGAGGCGGCCGTGCGCGGCGCTGTCCTGGGGGGCGCCCCACGCCGCACTGTCGCGGCGGTGGCAAGGTCGGCCGTCTCGGCCGCGCTGTTCGCTCAGCGCGCCGAGGATGCCGTGCCGCCGCCTCGCGACGCTGCCGCTGGAGGCGATCCTCCCCCTGCTCATCCTGGAGTTCCTCGCCCTGGCCCTGCTGGTGCTGCGGTCGCCGAGCCCGCGGCGCGCGCCGCGCGGCGGAGGCGGCGCCGCCAGCGCCGCGCGGCGAGGAAAGCGGCGGCGGGCGCTCCTGCTGCCGTCGTGGTGGAGACGACGGAGGTCGACGTGGCGGCCGCGGGTGCGGCGGCTGGCTCTGCTGGCACCGGCCTCGCGCTCGTCCAGGTGGCGGGGGCTGCTGGCGTCGCGGACGCCGACGACGACTCCATGTCCGACGACGCCTGGGCCGACGGCTTGCGGCGCTCGGCACCCGGCGCTGTCCCCTCGGGCGGCGCCGACGCGCGGGCTGGTGCTCTGGCGGCGCCTGCTGCGCCCTGCGAGCCTGTGTCTGCTGCTGCTGGTGCGGCGGCGGCTGCGGGCGGCGAGGCGTGGCGGCTCGCACCGTGGGAGGAGAGGCACGCGGGGGAGGAGGACGTTCGGGTGGTCGCGGCGCGGGTCCTCGCGCAGAGATTGCCTCGCCCCTCCTGATGCTCGGGGAGTCGCTGGTGCGGTTCCTCGTGTTCCTGGTGCTCGAGGAGTCGCTCGTGCGGATCCTCGTGCTCGCGAGCGTGGAGCTTTCCCTCTCCCGCTCGTCGGCGTGGTACGCGTACTACGTCTGCCTTGACTGCATCATCGGCACGGTCGGGGGGTCCAGGTCTGGTCAGGTCCAGGCCTGGCCCCCCGCTGACCTCTGGTGTTGTCAGGGAGCGGCGCATGTAAATCCTCTTTCCCTCGGCCCGGGGGCTTCCGAGTCCGCAGGGAGCCCCCGGGCGGACGGCGAACGCCGGCGCGCGCCGCCGCGCCCCGCCGCGCGCCGCCGCGCGCCGGGCCGCGCCGCCGCCAGCCTGCGCCCTGGCCGTGCGCGCGTCGGCCGTCAGTGGCTGGCCGGCGAGCCCCTCGGGGCGCGCGAGCACCGCGTGGTCGCGGGTTCTGCTCCAGCCCTCGTGCACTGAGTGCGCCTTCGCGCGGTGCAGGGCCGCGCCGTTCGCGAAGGTGCGGAGGAGGACCACCTCGCGCTGCGCCCGCAAGCCTTGCGCACGCAGGTCGTGGAGCGCTGCCATTACAGGTGGGTCTCGAGGTGGCGTCTCGCCGCGTGCGGGGCAGTCGTCTGCTCCTGGCCAGGCTGGCTGTCGCCTCGTCTTCTTCGCCTCGCACGAACGGCAAGGTGCTCCCTACGGCCGCCGTCGCCCTGGCCACCGGGGCCGGCAGGGGCAGGTCGCGGGGGTTCCACACCTTCGTGCTGCGCGGGCTGAGGCGGAGCCCCTTCGTGGCGCAAGGGCTGGGGCACGACCAGCGCGGCGGCCAGCGCGCGCGCGGGCTGCCCGCGACGTAGACGTCGTCAGGGTACGCGACAACGCGGGCAGCAGGGTCCTCGCGCCACGCCTCCAGCGCCGCGTAGAGAGGAGCCGCTGCCACCGTTTTAAAGGCGGGCGACAGGGTGCACCCTTGGTCTACGCCGCGCTCGGCCCTGACCTCCGCCACTCCGGCGCCAAGCCTCGTGCACGGGAGCGCCGCCGTACCACGCGGACGCCAATCGCGAGAGTTGCGGCAAACGCGCGACCACCTCCGCGAGGACCGGTCCAGCTCGTTGAAGGTGCTGGCCACGCCCAGGGAGCGGACTGCGGCCTGGGGGTCCTTCTCTGCCGCGGCCGCCACCGCGCGGTGCATCAGCTCGATGCCGTTTGTGCGACCTGCGACGTACTGGTGCCACCCCACTGCTGCAGCAGTGGGCTCTTTGTGCGCGGTTGTAGCCGCCATCGCTGCCATCCGGCGCGGTGTTTCTCCGCAGGCCAGGGGCCGCACGCCGCCGGTCGGCTTGAGCAGCGGGGGCAAGCGTCCAGCAAGGACGGCCTGCGTGGCCCGCTCTGGAGCCCGGGCTTGCAGGACGAGCACGAGCGCCTGTGAATGGCACAGCTCCTTTAACCCTCCTCGCGGCCGCGGAGGGCCGCCCAGCGCCCGAGACGAGCGCCTGACAGCCCGGGAACGGAATGGCGCGGGTGTTTCCCGAGAGCGCCCGCTGCCCTCTCGGCGGCGTCGGCCGCCCAAGGCGCAGGCGGCGCCGCCGGGGGCGGCGGCGCGGCGCCAGCGACCGGCACTTCAGCGAAGAGGGCGGCAGGGCCGCGGGCCACGGCAGGGGGCCTGCGGCGGCCGCGGCGGCCCGGCCAGCCTCGCCCAGCACGAGGAGCTCGCGCGTGCGGCGCGCCAGGGCCTCCGGGCTGCGGCGTGTCTGGCGGTCGGCGGCGGGCCAGCCCGGGTCGTGCCGTTCAGCTGCCCGCCAGCGCTGCCCAGTCGCCTGCCCAAGCCCGGCGGAGCCGCCCAGGCAGCACTTGTGCGGCAGACGGGCGATCCTCGCTGCTGGCGGCCGGCGGAGTGGCGAGCAGCAGCCGGCGGGAGCGAGAGGAGCTGGGCCCGAGCTGTGGTCAGCACCAGGCAGGTCGAAGCCCGCCCACCAGGCCAGTCCGGGGAGCTCGCCCGCCTCCGCTGCCAGAGCGTGCCGCGGCTGGGGATCGTTGGCCGGAGCGCCGGCGGCGGTTAGAGGTCCGTTCTTGGCGGCGGCACCATGCAGGCCAGAACCTTCGCGCGCGCCTCTGGCAGCGCCGCGAGTCCTTCCACGCTGCCCGCAGAGATCCCGCCCGCAAGGCACGTGGGGTGCCAGAAAGACTAGTCAGGCGAATGGCCCAGTTCGCGAGCCGCACCGCATTCGGAACGAAACCGTGGCAGCAGACGTGGCATGCCCTCAGACCCGACGTTGCAAGGCAAAAAACGAGGAACAAAAAAAAAGCAGAGAACAAATCACGACCGGACCACCGGACTTCATGCTTTGCGTTATTGTCCGAGCCAGCTCGATCTGTGAGGATCCCAGGGCCCGAAATTGAGCGAAAACGCCCGGCTCGACAAAATTGAATCGCCAGGATCTCAGGGTGCCGCGACGCACTTACGCGGGGCCTGCAGGCCGGCGACCCACGTGCGCACCCGGGAAGGGCGCCCGGCGGCAGCCGCCGCGGGCGGCCCGTCGGCGGCAGTGGCGCCAGTTGTCGCCGCTCGGGGAGACTTCCAAGGGGCCGCGCGCCTGCTGCCGCGCCGCGCGAGGAGGCCGGGGCTGTCGCGCCTGCCTCCTCCAGAACCTCATCTGTCATCTAGGGGATCGACTCCAGGGATCGACTCCCGAATTGATGTACCCCACAGTGGATGTGCTCGTCGAGTCCAAGAGAATTGCGTTGGGTGTCCGTAGATCTACGAGCATTCTACGTATGACTCGACGAGGAAATCCAGCTCAGGGTTAAACAATTCTGTAGTCGATCGATCCCTTACTCGAATCAGGAACACCAGCACCAGCCACCTCAGGCGGGCCGCCGGCATGCAGCGGCGCCAGGGTGCAACCGAGGGGGGCTGCCGGCAGATGCGAGCTCGCCGCTGCGACGCGCTGGGAGGCGGAGTCCCCCCGCGCGCATCTTCGTCGTCCTGCCGCGGCCCCTCGAGGTCGCTCCTGCGCTGCGGGCGCCAGAGGTCCCTCTTCGTCGTCCTGCCGGCATGCAGCCGCGCAACCAGTCGTCTCCATCGAGGTCGCTCCTGCCGCCCGCGTCGCAGGCCAGAGGTCCCTCTTGCCTGCGCCGTGGGCGGCTCCCCACTCGTGGTGCGGCGCCCCGGGTCCGCGGCCATGGCAGGGGCCGCGGCCCCTGGCGAGGGGGGGGAAGAGCGAAGGCAGAGGGGGAGAGTGAGTTCAAGCGGGCGAGGAGGGACCGTACATGGACATTGCATCCGAACCCTGTGGACCCCAGACCCCCCGAAATGAATATTGATGGCGTGGCGACGGGGGGGGCGTGAGTGGGCAGAAGTATGCGAACCCCAAAGCGCCGCCTTTACTGAGGTCAACATTGATGTCGGGGGCGCGGGGGGTGATTTCGAATCTCCCTCGAATGTGTAGGGGTTCGAATCTATCGTCCATCTACTGGAGCGCCCGGCCGGGCAGCGGCTTGAGCCTACCGTACACTTGGTTTCGACCCCGCCGCCGGGCCTTTCCTCGATGCATTGTCACTCTCGTATTCAGCCTGGCCTGGCTCGGCGAGCGCTCTGAGCCGCGGGGGCTCGCTGCCCGCTCGCGACCTGGTGCGTGCATGCACGAGCGCACCCCAGCGAAACCGACGCATCAGGACAAGGATCCATCCAAGGGTACCCTTGCATCCTTACCTCCCGGCCCTGGCAACGGGTCATGAGCTTCCAACTTCGGCTGCGATGCGGGCGCCCAGGGGCCTTGCACGCTTACCGGGCATCCTTGTGATCCGGTCGCGAGGCAAGGGTGGGAGGGAGGGGCGGCTGGCCAGTCCGCCGCAAACACAAGGCTTGCGCGCATCAGTGTCTTTGACATACAAGTGCAACGTCCTTTTGTAGCAGCTCATGGGGGCCTTGTAAGTCCTCGCAAGTCCCACTTTCAGAGTACACTAGCGTGCGCCAGCCTCTGGCAATCGATGAGAAAGCACCGAACTGGCGTCGACTAGCGCCGATTTAGCGTCGAACAGCGTCGTCTAGCGTTGGTGGGCGACGATGTCTATGAGCCAGCAAGATGACATGGGAGGCTCAGCTGAGTTGCCACAGAACAAGGGGCGGAGGATAGGTCCAGCTGGGGATGCATCGACCCCCCATCGCCCCTTCATCGCCGACGGGTGCCTGACAGCCCACCCCGCCCAGGAACATGCAGTTTGGCTATCGGGGTCCTATCTCGCCGATCCATCGGCGATGTATCGCCGATTCCAGGTCGACTTGTTTCCCCCATCCTCCTCCTCCTCCTCCTCCTCCTCCTCCTCCTCCTCCTCCTCCTCTTCCTCCTCCTCCTCCTCCCCCCTCCCCCCTCCCTCCGTCCCTCCCTCCTCCTCCCTCCCTCCCTCCCTCCCTCCCTCCCTCCCTCCCCCCTCCCCCCTCCTCCTCCTCCTCCCTCCCCTCCCTCCTCCTCCTCCTCCTCCTCCTCCTCCTCCTCCTCCTCCCCTCCTCCTCCTCCTCCTCCTCCTCCTCCTCCTCCTCCTCCTCCTCCTCTCTCCTCCTTCACCTCCTCCTCCTCCTCCTCCTCCTCCTCCTCCTCCTCCTCCTCCTCCTCTTCCTCCTCCCCCTCCCCTGTCGGTGGCGAACACTGCCATGCCCTCCTCCTCCTCCTCCTCCTCCTCCTTCTCCTCCTCCTCCTTCCTCCTCCTCAGCGTGCGTTCTTGTCTTTGGCGCGCAAGCGCGGTGCTCCTCGCCGAGGGAATCGCAGCGTCGAGGAAGGGGGAGGTGTTCCTGCGCCGCTTGGCTCAGCGCGACGTACAGCGCTTCGGAGCCGCCGCGGCCTCCTCGCGTGCGCCGCCTGGCTCAGCGCGAAGAGGCGCTTCGGAGCCGCCGCGGCCTCCTCGCGAGGAGGAGGAGAAGGAGGAGGACGAGGAGGGGGAGGAGGAGCAGGAGGAGGAGGACGAGGACGAGGAGGAGGAGGAGGAGGTGGCACCTTATCATCATCCTTCCCCCGCGCGCTGGGAGAAGGGAGCAAGGGAACGCCAGGAGCAGGAAAAGGAGATGGAGGAGGGGGAACAGGGCAGTTCCAGCGGCTTGGAAGCCCAGGCTCTCGCGATCGCGCGGCGCATCTCAGCGCAGGCGCCGCCGCGAGCAAGGCGGCGGCGCACCGGCGGCCTACAGAACTGTACAGGGCGCGTTCGCCGGGCGGAGAAAGCATGCAACATGGTGTCGTGCTTCCCCGTTCGTTCTCTGCTCCTTCGCCGATCCGTCTCGTCACTATACGTCTCCTCCCGATACGCTATTGGAAAGGGGAGGGAAAAGAGGGAAAGGAGCGGAATGGGGAGAGGAGAAAGGGGGAATAGGAGAAGGTGGGGAGAGGCACAGAGAAACTGGAAGCCAGAGGCGCAGTCTGACACACCTCCCTATAACGCGGGTCTCCAGCACAGGCGCTTTAGCACACAGAGGAGAAGCGCACCAGCAAAGCAGCGCCGCAGCCCTGAAGGACGCAGATGCGGACGCAAGGGGGTCTTCGATGAGAGAATTGTTATAAGCTCCAGCAAATCGTCAGTTCTCGCGTGTGTGGGTTACGGCAAAAGAGGAGCAGTAAGACAAGGGCGCGGAGGAAGAGCGGCAGCAGGATGAGCAGCAGGAGCAGGAGCAGGAAGAAGACAAGGTTAAGGGGAGGAAGAGGAAGGTTGGATTGTACACGTCGGGGAGGGGAGTGACAAACAAATCTTTTTCAAAGTTTCCCTAAGCTGGGAGTGGCAGGAGGAGGAGGAGGAGGAGCAGGAGCGGGATGAGGACCAGTGCAAACCCAAGACTCATCAACGGTGTTGGAATGAACCCTCCCTCCACGCTCTCTCTTCATCGGCCCATACAAGGGTTCATTTCCACTGAGGGAAGTGCCCCGTCGGGAGACAACCGTCTGAAGACCCTGACGCGTGCCAGAACACCATTTTCGGGACTCCGACGCCACGAATAACGTGGATGATGCGTCTTGGCGATCCTGAATCGCGCAAGAACACCATTCCTGGGACTTCCACACCGCGAATCAACGTAACTGTTGCTCCCGGACAGTCCTCAATCGCTTCAAAACACGAACCGCCCTCCATCTGTGAAAGCCCTTGCAATGTTTGAAGAGAATGCGCGCGGCGCTACGGCGAAAGCCACATGTTGAAAACCACCCGCCCTCCATCCGCGAAGCTCCTGCAACTATTTAAGAAAAGTGTGCGCGGCGCTGAGGCGAGAGTCAAAGTTTGAAAACGAAGCGCCCTCCATCTGTTAAGCTCTTGCGATTTTTTAAGACGAGTGTGCGCGGCGCTAGGGCGAGAGCCACATGTTGAAAACCACCCGCCCTCCATCTGTTAAGCTCTTGCAACTCTGTTGAAACATCGTGCTCAGCGCTGAGGCGGGACCCACATGTTGAAAACGACCCCCCATCAATCCGTGAAGCTATTGCAAAGTTTACAGACGAATGTGCGCGGCCAAGTGGAGAAAGACACATTTTGAAAACCACCCGCCCTCCATGCTTACGTTTCAGGGTCATCAGCGGTGAGGAAGACTCAAGCGAAGCGCTCGGCCCGGCCTTTGACTCGCCTCCTGGCGCGACAGGGGGGAGTTATGTATAGGCAAAAGGATGGAGGAGGAGGAGGAGGAGGAGGAGGAGGAGGAGGAGAGGAGGAGGAGGAAGAGGAGGAGGAGGAGGAGGAGGAGGGGAGGAGGAGGAGGAGGAGGAGGAGGAGGAGGAGGAGGTGGAGGTGGAGGTGGAGGAGGAGGCGGACGGGGACAGGGGCGGGGGCGAGAGCGACAAGGATAAAGGCAAGATAGATGGAGATGGCGAAGGGGGAAGGAGGAGAAAAGAAAAGGAGGAGGAAGGACGCTGAGGAGTAGGAGGAGGACGAGGAGAAGGACGAGGCGGAGGAGGAGGGGAGGGAGCTGCAGGGAACAGGAGGGAGGACAGGTGAGAAGGGAGGAGGGAGGATGAGCGAAACAAGAGGAAGCAGGAGGGAACTAGGAAGGGAGGAGCGAGGGGGGGAAGGGAGCACGGGGGAGGAGGGAACCGGGAAACAGTAAGAGGAAGGAGGAGCGAACAGGAGGGAGGGAAGAAGAGAGGGGGTGGGAAGGGAATCGGGAAAGGATTGCGGGAACGGGATGACGGAGAAGAAATGCAGGAGAAAGAAGGAGATACGGAGGAAGAGTACACAGCAGGAGGACCGACGACGGATCAGGAAGAGGGGAAGGAAGGACGAGGCAGGAAGGAAGGAGGGAGAGAGGGAGGGGATGAGGGGGGGAGAGGAGGAGAGGGAGCAAAGGGAGGGGGAGGAGATGGCGGCGGAGGGGAGCGAGGAGACGCAGGAGGATACGATTGGGGGCGATGCGAGGCGGACTTTTGGGGGGGGGGGGGCGGGGGGGACTGGAGGGGGGGTCTGGGAGAGGGAGCAGGAGGGCGGGCATCCTCACGCCCTTCGGCGCCCCAGCTCCGGCCGAGAGGGAAGCGCCTGGGTGGCAGGCGCCCGCCCGGCCGAGGAGAGGC
>CAUYUJ010000092.1:499263-556763 GCA_963575745.1 Prorocentrum cordatum | reverse complement strand
CATCGGACGGGCCATGTACGAGACCGACCGCTTGCCCGAGGCCTGGGTACCCCGCATCAACGCCATGGACGCGGTCTGGGTCCCGTCGGCCTTCGCGGTGGAGCAGTTCGCCTCCAGCGGCGTCGAGAGGAGGAAGATCGTGGTGATTCCCGAGGCCCGTGCCGCGAGGGGGGAGGCTCACCAGCGGGGCCCTCGAGGCCTCTGTCCACGCCATCGTTCTCCTCGCCCTGCCCCGACCCTGTTCCCGACCCTGCTCCCGCGCCAGCCCCCGATACCTGCCGCTGCGAAGTGCAGGCGTCCTCCTCCGCTCCCGCGACCCGCTCCCGCTCCTGAGCTCTCCCCCCTTTTGTCAGCTGCGCGCCCGCCCCCCCCCCATGCCCCTGTGTCCCTGCCCCCTGCTCCCTCCCCGTTGTCCCCGTTGCCCCCCCCCCCGCCGACGCCCCTTTCCGACGAAGGTCCGGCTCAGGTCCGACTGGGGTCCGACCTGGGTCGGACCCAGGTCCGACCCAGTTCCGACGTGGGTGCGACCCAGGTCCGAAAATGGGCCCGCCCGGCCCAGATCCGACCCCGGGCCCGACCTGGGTCCGTTCTGGGCCTGCCCCCGGCGCCCCCCCCCCGCCCAGAGCGGAGGGGCTGTGGGCACTGTCTGCGCCCACCGCTGGCCTGGGGCCTCCTGTGCGGTGGGCCCCCCCAGCGCGGGTGCTGCGTGCGCCCGCCGTGAGTCGGGGGGGGGTGTTCGGTCGGTCCTCGCTACATGCTGTACAGCCGGGGCGCTGAAGAAGGAACCCTGTTGGTTGGGGAGGGGCTCCGCGTTCCTTACTTGTTTCACAGCTTGCCCCACGTTTTCCTTAGGTCTTCGAAGGGAAATCGAAGTTCAACTTCTGGAGAAAAGGGGCCTCGTTCCTTTTTTAGGGTTCCTTAGGTCAGCGCCCCGACTGTAGGGCTGGCCCTCGCAACATGCTGTCCCGCAGACTCGGTTGCGGGGGGGGACGCCCCCAGTCCCGCCGCGGACCCCTGGGCGAGGTGCGCTCCCTCGTGCCCGATCGTGGGTCCAGGGCCCAATGTCCACAATGAACTATGTTCGGCAGCAGATCATGGGGGCCGTTGCTACTCGCAGTTGCGTCTTCAGGGCGCACCAGCGTGCGCCCGCTTCTGGCAGTCGATGAGGAAGCGCCGACATAGCGTCAATTTAGCGTCAAATCAGCGTCGATTCGCAAGAGCCAGCGAGATGGTACTGCAGGCCTCCACGACTTGCCGCAGAAGGGCTGGGCGAAGCATCCCCGGACCCCGCAGCGCCAGCGGCGGCGGGCAGGGGGGCAGACCCGAGCGCCCGCCGCCGACCCGCGGAGTGAGGCGCAGGCCCGCCCCCTCAGTCGCCCCGACGAGCCTCGCGAGGACGCAGCTGGTGGTCTGGTGGTCGGGGGTTCAAGGAGGAGGAGGAGGAGGAGGAGGAGGAGGAGAAGGAGAAGGATAAGGAGAAGAACATGGAGGAGGCGGAGGAGGAGGATGAGGAGGAGGAGGAGGAGGAGAAGGAGGGGAGGAGGAGGAGGAGGAGGAGGAGGAGGAGGAGGAGGAGGAGGAAGAGGAGGAGGAGGAGGAGGAGGAGGACGCATCCACCAGCCCCGCAGTGCCAGCGGCGACAGGCAGGGGGGGCGGACCTGAGCGCCCGCCGCGGGCCCGGGGGGGGGGGGCGCTGGCCCCGCCCCGCCGGAGCGCCGGGGGACGCGGAGGGCCCCCCCCACTCCGGGTCTCCGGGGCCGAGGGCTGGCGCGCATCCCCAAGAGGAGGAGGAGGAGGAGGAGGAGGAGGAGGAGGAGGAGGAGGAGGAGTTGGTCCCCTGCCTAACTCCTCCGCAGTCTCTCTCTCTCTCTCTCTCTCATGCTGGAGGAGGAGGAGGAGGAGGAGGAGGAGGAGGAGGAGGAGGAGGGCGAGGAGTAGGAAGAAGAGGAGGAGGAGGAAGAAGAAGAGTAGGAGGAGGAGGAGGAGGATGAGGAGGAGGAGTCCGTAATCGCCCGGCCCCAAGCGGGCCGATGTCCCTCCTCGAGCCCCTTTCCACCCGACCGGTTGGTGGAGCACGGCCACATTTCTCCAGACAACTTGGGGCCGCCCGCGCCAGCGCCAGGAGGAGAAGGATCAGGAGGTACCGCCCCGCCTCAGAGGCCGTGGACACGGCGTTTTTCGACCCCAGCTTGCACGCCCCGCTGAAGAGCAAGGGCGCCCCGTTGAGAGAGCGTGGCCTCGTGGAGAGGATGGGGGCGACAGGATTGGCAGCGAATGTGAAGAGGGAGGCAGGGAGGAGTGGGATGGGAGAGTGTGAGAAGGGGTGGGGAGGAGGAGGAGGAGAGAGGAGCGGGGGGGGGCACGGAGAGGAGATAAGAGGGGAGAGGTGGGGGTAGACAGACACATCTGACACCCGACTCTGCAACCCATCTCATTCGATTGTGTTAAATCCTCTTCTATCCTCCGACTGGGGGGTCATAAGGGACCTTGATAACCACATGGTAGTTGCAGGATCTGACCCATCGCTTGCTGCGCAGTTGTACAGGTGGGTTTCTGTACATTGGATGATGGGGAGGAGGTTGAGCAAGAGCAGGATAAGCACGAGGAGCAAAAGAACCAAGAAAACAGGGAGGAGGGGAAATCAGGGGACGGCAAGCGAGGAAATCCAAAAAGGTGGCCCCTGCTGGGGCGAGAACGCCATCCTGAACGACGGGAGTAAACTACCGATCCTAAACTATTGCGAAAGCTGCAGTGGGAGTTCGTGAGCGACCAGCTCGACGATGTCACTGTCTGCAGGACCAGCGACACGCCGCTGACCCATCACGAGGGGCACGAGCATTGCAACGAGCGCCATGCATCCATGCCGCGGCACGACACGAACATCCACGTGTGAGTCGAACAGTGCGACGTGCCTCACGTCTCCAAGCCACCCTTCCCGGCACCACGACGCTGGACATCATCAGGGTTCTGACATCCATGAGTGGCAAGAGCAGCGCGCTCAGCCTTGCGACACCGAGCAGCACCATGGCTCGAACATCCGTGAGTGAGACGAATACCCTGGCGAGCATCACCTCTCGGAGCAGCACCTCGAGTTCCAGCGGCACGACAAGGGTAGCATAACGACGCCAACATCCACGAGAGGCACGCGCAGTGCGATGTGCGCCACGTCACCATGCAGCACGCAGCCTAGGATGCGTGCGGTATCAAAACGCCCGCGCAGCGCCCCGAGCACCACGTCACCTAGCAGCGGCGCGACGCGGCCATCCACGAGCGAAGCCGGCAGTGCGGCGCGGGCCGGGTGTTTGCACAGCATGCCGGTGGCCAAGGCCGCAACGCCAGACTGAGCTCGAGGTCGGAAGTGGAGCAGTTCCCAGCACATTACGGGCGCGCAGTGCTGCTGGCCGCGCCACCAGCGCACCCAGCCTCGCCTCAATCTCCAGCGGCACGACTGTGCTCAACAGTTTCATCGGCAGCACCCTCGCAGCCGGCAGCGCCACATCTTCCAGCATGACAGGATCCAGCAGCCCTGTTCGTGCCAGCTCTAGGGTACCCAGCAGCACCGTTGTTCCTCGAACGACGGAGAGTGGCAGTCCCACTGGCAGCAGCGCCAACGTACCCATCAGCATTACAATATCCAGCACGGCAGATATCTACAGCTCTTCTGGCCGAAGCATGAACGCAAACAGCGGCACCAACCGAGGCGTTCCAAAAAGGGCCTTGCCTTCGAGTATCGAAGGAGTTGCCGTCTCTTCGTCGGGCGGAAGGTCGGCGGAAGTAAAACGAGGCCGCCTCCGCGGGCGGAAGCCGGCAGAGGGCTGGCGGAATGCGGCGGAAGTAAAAGATGCGCCCCCAAGAGATAAAAACGTTTTTGGGCTCAGGGTTTCCGAAATCCGCCCGATATTCCAATTCGACGGGACCCATCAGCACAAGAAGCATCAGCGCCAGCACACCCAGCAGCGCCGCGGTCTCCTGTGAGAAGGGATTCCGCAGCTCCAGCCGCAGCAGCAGCACCAGCGCCCCCAGCAGCACTACAGGTCCCAACACGATGGGACCAGCCGCAGCGCTCGCGAACGCCGCAACACGAGCTTCACCAGCACGACCGAGACCAGCAGCACCTTATCAGCCAGCACGCCAGCAAACAGTACGAGTGAGCGCAACAGCTTATTCAGCCTCCTCAGTATATGGGCAACCATCGTAACGGGGAGTAACAGCTCAACGCGCAGCAGCACCATCGAAACCAGCTGTGACATCAGCGAGAGCAGCAGCAGCAGCAGCAGCAACCTTGCTTGCACGACTGGGGCCACCACCTTCCCGCTCAGCAGGGCGGCAAACAATACGAGTGGGACCAGCAGCACCAGCGAATCGAGTAACCTTACATTGTCGAGTGACGCGAGGTGCATTCCCATTCCGAACAGCACGGGCGAGAGCAGCACCACCACACTCGCACAGCGGACCAGCATCACCACTGCGGCACATATTTCTGCGAGCAGCTCGAGTGCGAGCAGCAGCATCATGGCTGTAGCAGCGCGGCGATTGGGACCGGCAGCACCAGCGTTACCGCGTCCAGTCCGTCGCCCGCGTGTCTCGCCGCAGTGGGGCTGCCGCCCCCCCTGCAGCCATAGGACTTACCGTCAAGTGCATTGGCCCGGTGGGCACGGTGTGCGACGGCTGGCGGCCGGTGGGGCGGCCGTGCGAGCGACGTCGTACCATTGCTCATCCTGCCGACCTCTCCGCTCCCTCTCCCTCTCCCTCCCTTGCTTCTTGCCCTCCCGGGCCCCCTAGGCGCGACTTGGTCGGGTGCAGCCTGGCCCTGTGCGTGCAGCAGTGCGCGAGTCCCTGCACGGCCGGCGGCCGGCAGCCCCCGTCCTGGGGCACGCCCTGCCGCCGCCCCGTCGTGGCCTGTCGCTGTGCGCGCGCCTTCGGGCCATCCTCACCTTCTGCAGTTGGAGAGCGCCTGCGCCCAGCACTGATGCAGGTTGGCCTCGCGTTGGTCTTGCTTCGCATCTGCAGCCTCAGCCGCCTCTTGCCTCCGCCTCTGGCCTGATATGTAGAAGTCGTTGACGCTTCGCGTGCACATTCTTCGTTTCCGATTCTTCGAAAGTTCTTGTTTTTTTGGAGGGGCCAAGATCCTTTCATCTCTAATTGTTCTATCCTGGGCCTCTTCCTGGCCACTAGGGGGCCAGGAACAATTACAAACGAGCACAATTAGAAATGAGCACGATTAGAAATGAACGGCGTGTATCCTCACTGGCACGTTCAGCAACGATGCCTAAGAGGTGCATCGAGCAGGGAAGTGTGGGAACACTTTTTGGTCGGCGGGGCGAGAGCGAACCTCTTCCGCTAAAAGCTAGGCGGGCTACGCACAGCTTTAATTAGGGAGACAGGGCACAGGCAGGCGGGGCCTCAGGCGGCCGGAGTGGG
This sequence comes from Prorocentrum cordatum, assembly GCA_963575745.1. Taxonomy (NCBI): domain Eukaryota; class Dinophyceae; order Prorocentrales; family Prorocentraceae; genus Prorocentrum; species Prorocentrum cordatum. The sequence continues at coordinate 551,342 of CAUYUJ010000092.1, read as the reverse complement.
CGGGGCCCGGGGTGCAGGCCGCGGACAGGGACCAGAGGCGAAGATCCAGAGGGTGAGCGATGTGGTGTTGCCGTCAAGGCGGGAGCTGCTGTTGCTGTAAATTGGGAGCCAAAGACAAAATTCTGAGACCAACGATTCCGTTCCCTGATATAAAAAATCAGGGTGCGAGCCCCGAGAAGGGCAAATGGAATTGAAGAAACACAACGTGCCCCAGACGGAGGATCATTAATATTTATTAGTCGGTGGTGACAGTTGAACAACATCAACCACCAAATCAACAAGAACATTGACAGTAACTACAGCAACAACAGCAGCAGCAACAACAAATATGTGATCGAGCGATGTGCGATTATGCATGCAGCGTGCGTCCATTATGATATGCACAGGGGGCCTGACATTCCCTTCACCCTGCCCACGCCTTGCTTCTAGGTGACACCACGCCGACGTGGCTTAAGACCGCAGGGAGATGCCCAACAACCTTTGGGAACACCCCCGGAGCCCTTTGGAGAGCCTCCAGAGCATCGAGGAAAGCACTGAGAGCTTTTCAGGGAAGCATGAGGCCCCTGCGGAAAACCTGAAGGCCTTCGGGAGACGCTTGAAAAACTGAGCAGGAGGGCTTCGGAGCATTTTAAAGGAGGCCCCGTGGCATTTTTGAAAAGAGCTTGCATCGGATGAACTTCTGAGCCTCGGGGAGAGGAGGAAGAACAGGACGGATGAGGAGGAAGAGAGGAGGAAGAGGAGGAGGAAGAAGGAGGAATGGAGACAAGGCGGGCGGAGGACATGGAAGTGGATGTTGAGGAGGAGGGGGAGGAGGAGGAGAAGAGGAGGAGGAGAAGAGGAGGAGGAGAAGAGGAGGAGGAGGGGGAAGGGGAGGACGACGACGCAACGACGACGACGACGACGACGACGACGACGACGACGACGACGACGACGACGGCGACGACGACGACGGCGGCGACGGCGACGACGACGACGACGACGGCGACGGCGACGACAACGGTGGCGACGGCGACGGCGACGTCGACGTCGACGACGACGAGAGGAGGAGGAGGAGGAGGAGGAGGAGGAGGAGGAGGAGGAGGAGGAGGATTGTAGTGTATTGCTGATGCCCTTGAGGGTAGGCATAACCCTTTCAGATCGGGTGGGGCACGCAGGCTCTCCCATCCTTGAAAACGGTGCTCGTGAAGGTTGTGACGCCAACCTTCTGGTCCCAGAGCCTGTGCGGGGACCGTTGGAGGCACCGTTAGGTGTGGCGGGGGAGCTTCACGATAGCTCCTGTCTCCGCCATACCATGCCAGTGAGAGGGCGTGTAGCGTGTCACACCGCCTGGCCAGGGGATGGGCTGGCATCCCACAGAATAGAGTCAGACGCTGATTCCCCAGAATAACGTCAGACGCTGGACTCCTACATAATAACGTCAGACGGCTTGCTACCCTGGTGGCGCCATGTGGGCCTGCTCCACGGGAGGAGGGATCGCGATCCGGTCGGTGACCGGGGGGCCCACTCCACAGCAGGGCGGCGATGGGGGACCTGCTATACAGCAGGTCGGGGCGACACCCTGAGGGGGGGCGGGGGGGATCTGTGCCACCGCGGGTCGGATCGCCATCCTAGGGGGGATACGGCGGCCCGCTCGAAAGTCAGACGGGTCGACTCTCAGGACGAACGGTGCGGTTCCCCCACAGCAGGAAAACACCTCGAGGTGGGTGGAAAACCCGAGATAGAAACCTCGGAGTGAAGCCCTCGACGGGAATGAGTAGGAAGAGGAGGTGGGAGGGAGGGAGGGACGGGAACGGGGGGGGGGCGGGGAGGGTGAGAGGGGCACGAGAGAGCGTGCAGGACTACCGGCCTTGCCGCCGGGTGCGACCTTGAGGCAACTGCCTTGCGACAAGGGCCAGCGTGCAGGGTCTGAGGATGCACGTGGCCCAGTCTGGCCGCCAGGGGCTGGCGGAATATGGAGGGAGGAGAGGGGATGATGGGGACACATATGGGTGTGCAGGACTACCGGCCTTGCCGCCGGGTGCGTCCTCGAGGCAACTGCCTCGCGACAAGGGCCAGCGTGCAGGGTCTGAGGATGCACGTGGCCCGGTCAGGCCGCCAGGGGGTGGCGGAATATGGAGGGAAGAGAAGGGATGAGGGAGACACGTAAGGGTGTGCAGGACTACCGGCCTTGCCGCCGGGTGCGTCCTTGAGGCAACTGCCTCGCGACAAGGGCCAGCGTGCAGGTCTGAGGATGCACGTGGCCCGGTCTGGCCGCCAGGGGGTGGCGGAATATGGAGGGAAGAGAGGGGATGAGGGGGACACGTAAGGGTGTGCAGGACTACCGGCCTTGCCGCCGAGTGCGTCCTTGAGGCAACTGCCTCGCAACAAGGGCCAGCGTGCAGGGTCTGAGGATGCACGTGGCCCGGTCTGGCCGCCAGGAGGGGTGGCGGAATATGGAGGGAGGAGAGGGGATGAGGGGGACGCGCATGGGTGTGCAGGACTACCGGCCTTGCCGCCGGGTGCGTCCTTGAGGCAACTGCCTCCCAACAAGGGCCAGCGTACAGGGTCTGAGGATGCACGTGGCCCGGTCTGGCCGCCATGGGGTGGCGGAATATTGTATAGTCTGTGATGTTGGTAGACTGCAGGTTAAGCGTAGGGAAGCGGGGGCTTTGCCATAGCCATTTTGGGTCCGCAGTCGTTGGCTCGAGTTCGAGCCAGGACTCGGGTGGGCAGGGGGGCCGCGGGGCGGCCACAACCGCGGTGCTGCAGTCCGGGGACTGCTGGCATCCTCGCGCTAGCGACCCAGGGTCGCTGGCGCGGGGCGGAGCGGTGCCATGGCGGCGGGCTTCCTGATGGCGCACTTGGCAGTTATGGTTACTTGGTCGGCCCAGGGGGCGATGGGTTGGTGGCCTTATGGTCGCGCGGCGGGCGTTGGGGCCCCCGCGCCGACGGCACTACCCAAGCCCGGGCCGAATCTTCAGACGGCGGGCGGTGGTGGGCATGGCAAGGGGCGCGGCGCGCCCGCCAAGCCTGCGCCCGGAGCGGGCGGTGGTGGGCATGGCCAGGGGCGCGGCGCGCCCGCCAAGCCTGCGCCCGGAGCGGGCGGTGGTGGGCATGGCGAGGGGCGCGGCGCGCCCGCCAAGCCTGCGCCCGGAGCGGGCGGTGGTGGGCATGGCGAGGGGCGCGGCGCGCCCGCCAAGCCTGCGCCCGCGGCAGGGAAGGGGCGAGGGCCGCCGGCCAAGCCCCCTGGGGCGCGCCCGGCTGGTGCCACGACGACTACGACTACGACGACGGGGGCGTCCGCACGGCGGGCTGTGACCAGGACTACGACGGCCACGACTACGACGACTTCGACGACCCCCCTGAGGCAGAGGCCTGGGCGCAGGGGCGGTGGCGAACCTACGGGTAGCCCCGCCGCGCCGGATCCTTCGGAGCGACCTTCATTGACACCGTCCGGCCAGCCGGCAGCCCAGAGCAACGGTTCGGGCGCTGGCGAGGCCCCGTCTCCGGTGGATCCGGTTTTCCCCGTCGCTGAGCGAAGCCGCGCGGCGGCCAGCTCCGTGGGGGGCGCTGGGAGCAGCGGGCTGGGCCTCGACTTGCTTCACCTCGGCTGGCTGGCCGCTGGTTGGTTGGCCTGCTGCGTGTTGGGAGCCGAGTGCCGACATCGCCGCATGGAGGCTGCGCTGGCCGAGAAGGGCACCAACCTGCAGCTTTGGGCGACCGAGGCGCTCGACGCCGGGGAGAAGCTGGCCGTGGCCCGGTCGCGGTGCACCGCCCTGGAGGCAGAGCGGTCACGGGCCGCCGTGGGTGCTGAGGAGTGGCGCCAGGCCTACGAAGAGGAGGCGACTCGACGGTGGAGAGAGCGCGTTTCACGGCAGATGATAGCCGAGAGGCTCGTCCAAGGGATGAGCCAGGCGTGCGAGTACGAGCGGGCGCGCAGATTATGTGCCGAGGAGACCTTGGCGAGGAGCCGCGCGCACGTCGCCACCTTGATGGCGATCGTCGACCACCTGACGACGAGCTTCGAGCTGGGGGCCACAGGCGCCGAGAACCTCCGGGCCCGCATCGACGAGCTCGAGGCTGCCGCAGGGGCGGGGGGCGAGGCAGGAGTCAGCACCGCGGATTTCGTCGCGGAGCTACGCGCCGTCGGGGATGATGAGGCCGAGGAGGCGGTCCCGCCGCCCTCGCGCGAGCCTGGCGTGTTCGCGACGACCGAGGGGGTCGACGGCAGAGGAGGAGGAGGAGTAGGCGGCGTAGGAGGAGAGAAGGATGAAGAGGCGCAGGCAGCGAAGGCGCCGGCTGCTGGGCCAGCGGGGACGGGGGGCCGCGCGGCGGTCAATCCCACCCCCTTTCCGCCCGCCAGATGGCGAGAGAGCGGCGAGGGAGGAGGTCCGCCCGAGAGCGAGGACGAGGAGGCGGAGGAGGATGAGGAGGACCGCACTCCAGGAGGACGCCCGCACCCCGACCGAGGTTGTCTGCCAACCCCCAACCGACGGGGGACCGTGGCGGGGCGGCGCGGTCGGTTCCGCCGGCGCGTTCGGATCGGCCATCATGGTCGGGGTGGGCCAGAACGACGGCTACGTGGGCGACGGGGCGCAGAGCAAGCGCGGCGTGCTGACGCTGAAGTACCCAATCGAGCACGGCATCGTGACGAGTTGCGACGATAGGGAGAAGATTTGGCACCACACGTTCTACGCGATGTACGAGGCCATCCCGGCAGTGCTCTCGTTGCACGCTTCCGGCCCTGCCACTTGCATCGCGACGGACTCGGGTGCCGATGTGTCGCATGGGGTGCCAATTTACGAGGGTTATGCCTTGCCGTACGCCATCTTGCGCCTTGACCTGGCCGGCCGCGACCTCACGGGGTACCTGATGAAGGCCGCGGACGTTACGGAGAAGCTCTGCTACGTTGCCCTCGTCTGCAACACTGAGATGCAGGCTGCCACCGAGGTTGGGGACGAGGAGAAGGCGTACGAGCTTCCGGGCGGCAGCATCATCACCGTGGGCAGCGAGCGTGCCCGCTGCCCTGAGGTGCTATTCCAGTCCAGCTTCACCGGCAGGGAAGCCAGCGGCAACCACAACACCCCCTTCCAGTCCATCATGAAGTGCGACGTCGACATCCGCAGGGACCTCTACGCCAACACGCTTCCGTCTGGCGGCATCACCCTGTTCGCCGGGATCGGGGAGCGCATGAACAAGGAGCTATCCGCCCTGGCGCCCTCGACGATGAGGATCAAGATCGCGGCACCGCCCGAGCGTAAGTACCCCATGTGGATCGGCGGGACCATCCCCCTCACGCAGAGCGCTTCTCAGCAGGAATGGGCTACGAGGGGCGAGTACGACGAGTCTGGCCCCACCATCGTTCACAGGATCGTCATCCGCGAGGCAGCGATGGGAGGTCCAGCCGGGCTGAACGAGGACGGCGGCCTGGCCATGCCTGGGCGGGGACGCGCGGGCGAGGGCGAGCGGGCTGACGGCAGCGCCTCATGCGTCCTCCCCGGCGCCAGCGCCTATGGCAGCGCTGCCCACAGTGCCTATGCCAGTGATGAGGCCCACCCCAACGACGGCGACTGCGCTGGCACCCGTGCCGGCGCAACCGCCAGCGCCGGCGCCTGCGTTGATGCCGGCGCCGCCGCCCGCGGGTACACCAGCGCCGAGGCCAACATCGATCGCGGCCAGCGCGCCAGCACCAACGCCATCGCGTTCACCAGCATCGATGCCAATGCACGCGCAGGCACAGACCCGGCTCCGGATCTCTGGCGCGGGGCCGGCCCCGAGCTGGAAGCACGGCTGCGCCGGCGCGCGCTGGCCCTTGAGGGCGCCAGAGACGCGCTCGCGAGGCGCCGCTCGGAGCGGGCAGCCGCCGTGGCGGCGGGAGGGGCGCCAGCGGAGGCCAAGCAGTACCGGTTGACGGACGTGCTCGAGACCTGGGAGGTCGCGCGGTTGGAACGCGATGAGTTCCCCCGCGAGGCCCACGAGGCCCTGGAGGTGGGGCAGCAACTGTTAGTGGGGGCTCGCCGCCACCCCGCCGCGGAGCAGGCGCGGGGCCTCATGGAGATCGGATCCGAGGCCGAGACGGACGTGGAGGCCGACGAGGTTTGGGACATGGATTGGACCACGCACGGCACCGCGGGCACCGACAGGGGCCCCGTTTCCGGCACCAACGACGCCGCCGATTTCGTCACCGATGTCGCCGCCTGCACCATCATCGGGGGGCAGGGGATCGTGAGCATCACCGCGGGCACGTGGAGGGCCGCGGAGACGGCCGAGGCCGAGACGGACGTGGAGGCCGACGAGGTTTGGGACATGGACTGGACCAGGCTCGGCGCCGCGGGCCCCGACGAGGGCCCCGTCCCCCGCACCGACGCCGCCGCCGTCGTCGGCACCGTCGTCACCGCCGGCGCCAACATCAGCGCCAACGCCGACGCCAGCGCCGACGCCGACATCGATGCCGACGCTCAGGCTGGCACCGGGCCCACCTACGACACCGGCGCCGCCGCCCCCGACGTCCCCGCCTGCGCCGGCATCAACGACAGCGACGGCGCCAGGGCCGACGCCTACGCCGGGGCCGCCGCCAGGCTGGATGCCGACGACTGCACCTCCGGCTCCGACACCGATGAGGACGTTGCCGCCTCCGCAGCCGCCAGCACGGGCGCCAGCGCCAACGCTCCCAACATCACCGCCGATGCCGGCATCAACGCCATCGGCTCCGAGGGCCGCGCGGGCACCGCCGCCTCCTCGGCTGCCGGCGCAGGCGCCGACATCGACGCTATCGCCCACGCCAGCTCAGTGGCCGGCGAGGTCTGGGCTATGGGTTGGTCCAAGCATGGCGCCGGGTTCCCTGACGTGGGACCTAGCACTAGCACCAACGCCTGCGCTGAGGTCGGCACCAGCATCACGGCCTACGCCAACATCAGCGCCAGCACCGACGCTAGCGCCGACGCCTCCGCTACCGATGCAGGCGCTGCCGGCGTTACCGCCTACGCCGAAACCAACGCCAGCGCCGACGCCGGCGCAAGCGCCGACGCCGCTGCGAGAGCCGGCGTCGGCACCGATACCAGCGCAGGCGCTGGGACCAACGCCGACGCCGACAGGGACGTCTGCACGGGCACCGGCGCCCACACTGCCGCCGGCGCCGACGCTGGCCCTAACGTCGGCGACTGCGCCACCTGCTCCGCGCCTCCGCACGCACGGGCTTGGCTCCGCAGGCTCCGTGCAGCTCGCGCGGGCGCTCTCGCGCGCGCGCGCTGCCAGTTCTGCTTTCGGTCGCGCTCAGCGCGCCGCACGCGTCTCGCGCCCTTCGCGAGCGCGGCCACGCGCCGGCGAGCCGGCGCCGCGCGGTTGGGGCGCGTTTGCTCCCCGCCTGAGCGAGGCCGTGGAGGCCAGTTCAGGCGCGTGCCGTACGTTGCTGGCGGGGCTTGCCCAGCTGGAGCGTCGCGGCTGCCCTCCCCGCCGCCGCGGCAGGCCGCTCCGCGCTTGCCGAGCCACGAGGACCACCTCAAGCGCGACTCCGCCTCCCCCACCGCCGACGCCAACGCCGACGTCGAGGGCTCGAGGAGGGCTGCGGGGACGGACGGGGTCAAGACGGACGCGGAGGCCGACGAGGTTCGGGACTGGGACTGGACCAGGCTCGGTGCCGCGGGCCCCGACAGGGGCCCCGTTCCCGGCACCGACGCCGCCGCCGTCGTCGACCCCGTCGTCACCGCCTGCGCCAACATCAGCGCCAGCGGCGAAGCCGGCGCCGACGCCGACACCGATGCCGAGGCTCAGGCTGGCACCAAGGCCGCATCCTACGACGCGAGCGCCGACGCCAACGTCCCCGCCTTCGCCGACATCAACGCCGGCGACGGCGCCAACGCCGACGCCTATGCCGGAGCCGCCGCCTGGTCCGACGCCGAGCCGCCGCCGCTGCAGGCCGCTCCGCGCCCGCCAAGCTGCGAGGACTGCCGCGAGGGCGACTCCGCCTCCGCCACCGCCGACGTCGACGCCAACGGCGCCTACGCCGACGCCGAGACCAGCGCAGAAACCAGCACCGACGCCGACATCGGCATGACCGTCTACATTGGAACCGCTGCCCGCACCGCCGACGACGCCCGCGCTGGCACTGGGGCCCGCGCCTACGCCGGCGCCGCCGCCGGTCCCGGCGCCAGCGACGGCGCCTTCGGTGCCGACGACGCGACCGCGGGCGTAGTCGCACACCGAGGCACGCACCATGAGGCGGGCGCTACGCGGTTCAGCTTCGTGGCTGCCCGTGCCGCCCAGCCGGCGTTGGTCATGCCGGCGGGGCTTAGCCGCGTGGGTACGAGCCTTAGGGGCGACGTCCCAGCGGCGGGGTTGGCGGTGGCTGGAAACCTTACCGTTCGCATACCTTCGGATCACGTGGAGGATTGCGCGCACGCCCTGGTGAGGCGCGGGGCCGGGCCCCCTGTCGAGGGCACGCGGGCGCTCGACAGTACGTGGGATCCGACAGGCACGCTGACGCCCATCAGTGCGCCCGCATCCCAAAGCGCGCTTGGGCCTTGCAGCACTCTGGTATCCGAGAGCGTGCCCCAGTCCAACTTCAAGGGTGTGGCTGGGCTCAACGGCAGGCTCCATGGACTGTGGTGTTGTGATTGGATTGGCCGAGGGGATTGGCCCAGGCCTGGCGCCGGGTTCTCCGACGGGGGACCCGGCACCAGCACGGACGCCCGCGTTGAGGTCGGCACCAGCATCACGGCCCACGCCAACATCAGCGCCAGCACTGACGCCAGCGCCGACGCCGACGCCTTCGATGCCGATGCAGGCGCTGCCAGCGCCACCGCCTACGCCGAACCCAACGCCACCGCCAACGCCGGCGCCGGCGCCGACGCCGCCGCGAGAGCCAGCGTCAGCACCGCGCCATCGCAGACGGAGCGAGGCCGTGGGAGCCAGCTCGGGCGCATGCCGCACGCTGCCGGCGGGGCTTGCCCAGCCGGGGCGTCACAGTTGCCCTCGCCGCCGCCGTTGTGGGCCGCTCCACTTGGATGGCCGACAGAGTTGTTGTAGCTTGTACGATTTATAACCTGCGATATCCCTTGTTATAAGCAACACGATCCCTAGTTATATGTCTGGACATGTTTGCATTATCAATATAGTACCTTATAGGTGTTGACATGTCCATAACATCTGCGGATAGAACATACCTAGGGATATGTATCCGACATAACATGCAACATATACAAAAAATAAGTGTTTCAAATAAGTCAACTAAGTTAACTAACCTAAGAAGGGCCACCTGAACGGGCTGACGCAGAAAAAAAAACTCGCGGCACAGAAAATGAAGGAGGAGAGCCGAGCGGAGAGGCAGGCGGCGGAGGAAGACGTGGAAGGAGGGGGGGACGCGACGCATGTGGCGGCTTATCCGCTAGCGGCCGTTGCTTTTTTTCCCTGGGCCAACTGACAAAAAATGACGTGGAGGAGCGACGGTGATGATGATGACGGTGGTGAGCACGATGATGAGGAGGGGCGGATGAGCGGGTAATCCGCTACAGCGGCTGATCCGCTTTTTTTTTCAAGATGATTTTCTCCGAGCTCAGTGAATCACCACCAGCGCGTTGTCGCTCTTGAGGAACCATCCAGTCGCCTTGCGCGCGCCCTCGGGCACCAGGAGCTCCGACTGTCCCGTTCTAGTCCAGATAGAGTACCCACCGAGCGGCTCGCGACGCACCAGCGCAAGCTTTCCCACGATAAGCGCTAGAACGCCACCAGCGGACAAGCACGCTTGAACCTCGACCGCCGCGTTCTGAATGAAAACCACGCTGCCAACTCTGAGCAGCAAGCCCCGCCACCTCATCTGTTTGGACACGACGCAAACCTGGCCAAACTTGTCGGACAACGGCTGGCTCACCGCCACGGGCTCGCACAATTCGGTCATCCTGACTTTGTCCATCGCTGGGAACACCTTGACGAGAAGCTGCTGGACCGAGCTTTTCTCGAATGCCGCCGTGTTCGCGATGTGGGTCATTGATTGCTTCACGATCTTGTTCTTCCTTTCGTGCACAAAGCAATCAAGAAATATGTCGTCCTCTTGGTCTGACACAGCGTGCCACTGATAATGGTGTTTTGGGACGATGGAGTCGAGGCGGTACGCGGCCTTATGCGCGTCAAGGAAACGGCCAACTGCACGCCGCATGATATCTTTCATAGCAACGGGCGTGGAATAGTGCTTTGCCTCGTTGATGCTGTCCAGAACGTCACAGAGACGGAGGTAGCTCTGGCGCTCCAACTGCACCTTGTGCGCGGGAACGTGTTCAACAACAAAGTATCTGATGAATGGGAATGCAGACAAGAGTTCAGATGCCCCCGCGCGAAAGACACCGCTTGATTTCCACGCCATCTCCCGAGACCCGTTGAATATGTCAGCGAACTCGCTCCTGGTCAGCCCTCCTGGGTTCCAATGCCAGTCGGCCTCGGCGAACGTCTTCAGCAAACGGAAGGAAAAACCAGGAGTACACTCAGCAACACCATTAAAAAGCAAGCCAATCTCGATATTCACGATGCCGCCTGCCAGGTACACGTGCATGCAATCGCGCAGCAGGCAGGAATGTGGAAACACGTGTGGGCGAAGATCCTTGTCGGCCAGAACGCCGTGTTCGTTCAAAGAAAATCCCATCGTTGTCTGTGCCTTTTTCAACGCACCCCCATTCCTGCGCACGGCATCCAGAATATCGTGCGTGCGCCAAACGTCCTCGTCTGACATCGGGTCGAACTGCGAGGGGTCAGAGCACGAAACGTCGACCAGGTACGTGCCAGTCTGATGATCGGCGAGCGAATCAGTCACGCCATCTTTGTTCAGCTTCACTACGTTCTTGCACGATATGGAACAACACCTAATGCCGCCAAAGCCTTTCGTGTCGAAGAACGCTTTCGTCGCAACTTCGTCACCGATCAACCGCTGAAACTTGAAATGCATAATCCGCGATTGGCCACCGCACGGCACGCTGACGCCTGCCACGGCGACGCTGTCGGAGCCGAGCAGGAGCGAACGCAGGAGCGCCTTGGCCGCAGCTGGGAAGCCTCCCTGCAGATCTTTAGCGATGGTGGCGCGCAGCACGCCAACGGGCAGCCATGCCTCTTCGCATCGCAGATAGCGTCCCATCTCAAGTATGCCTATATACCAGCACGTGGTCTTTCGCTTGTTGTTCAACCTCAAAACATCGCCAGGCACCACGTCATCTATGTACAGCGCCAGGCGCCACGGCCTGTCGAAACTATTCGGTGACCTCGCCACTGCATTCTCGAACTCCTCTCTGAAACCCGCGCACTGGGCAAGACACCTCGGGAGGAGAAGTTGATACTTGGCGATGGTCCAGTCAAAGGCGTCGCCACCCTGCTTTTGCAGCGTAAGCTGAACGAGAACGTCCGCAGTGAACGTATCCACGCACTCCCGCACATCTCGCCGAGACGCCGCTTCATCTCTTCCCAGCGCGGCGAGCGCCGCCACGACGTCGCTCTCGCTGAAGTTCCGCCTGCTCAACATATCGAGGATCCTCTGCCGTTTCGCGAGCGGCTCCATGGCCGACAGAGGCGAGCGGGGAGGCAGCGGTGGAGGGGCGGGAGGCGGGACAGGGCGCCGATCGCCCGATGCTGAAATGGCTGCGGAAAGAACGACGGGGCGGAGATGCTGAACCTACATCAGCACAAGCAGCAGGAGAAGGATGATGGGGGAGTGAGGGGAAGGGATGTGTGAAAGGGGGCGAGGCGAAGGAGGAGGGAGAGGAGGAGGAGGGAGAGGAGCGGGAGGAGGCGTGGAATGGAAGCACGGGGAACGCAAGGAAGGAGCGATCAGGAGCGATCAGATGAAAGGACAGCGTATACGCCCATGGCCTACGGTGACCTGGCCCGCTTGAGGGTTAAAACTGAGGCCCCAGTTTGGCCTCAGTTTTAACCCTCGGGGGGTGGAACGCGACCCCTCGTCGACGTCGTCTGGGTCGTTCCACCCCCCCTTGCACCGAGGCCAATAAGTCCTTGTGACTCCGAGGAAGAGGAGGAGGAGGAGGAATGGAAGTACGGTGGATGAGAGGAAGAAATGGCCGACGAAAGGAATGAGCGACTAGCGGATAACCTGCTCAGCGATTGAACCGCTGCTGAGCTTGAGAAGAGGAAGAAAATGATTGGCGGATGATCCGCCGAGCGGTTGATCCGCTTTTTTTTGATTGATGGATTTTTCAGCGGTTGAGCCGCGGCTGAGCTTGAGAAGAGGAAGAAAATGATTGGCGGATGATCCGCCGAGCGGTTGAACCGCTTTTTTTATCGATGGGTTTTCCACGAGCAACTTCCCATTGAAGTCGGTGTGAGTTAACCCCGAGCGCTACTGCAAACTGAGCGCTATCCCGTGATCGCGGCGTGTCCCCTGAGACTAGCAAGTGCAGTCGGGGCTCGCGCGGTCGGGCGCCATCCGTGGCACTACCCACGTCATGGCAAACTGCAGGGCTAATCGAGCGCTGGGTCATGTCAGCCCCTCGTCGTCAGGGCGGACCTGAAGCCAAAGCTGGCTGGAAGCATGCACGGTGCCTCCCGCGCGACTGCAGCGCCGACCTAACACGTCGTCTCCGCAGAGACTCAGACGGGCAGTGAGAAGACGGGCGGTCACGGCAGACGCAGACGGGGAGAGCCTACACGTCGTCCCCGCTCGGAACGTTGCTCTTCGCAGTGCTCAGCAGCTTGGAAAGGAGCGCGGCAGCTTCGATCGAAGTCTTCACAAGGTCATCCACTTCAGCCACCGTTGTCGTCACCTCACCCCCCATGCCACGCTCGTCGTGGACCTTCCTGAACTCAGAGTAAAGCTTCTCAAGCTCCTTGAGCTTTTTCTTGGCTGGATCGATGGTGTACTTCGGCACGTGCTTCGACATCGGATCCTTGAGATCGCGATCAAGAGAAATCCGGGGCCTCTCGATCTTGCACAAGACGCGGGTCGCCAGGGCAACGTTCTTCTTGGCCTGTTTGGCTTTCTCTTGCTCGAGCTTCCTCTGTTTCGCCTGCAGGCCCTTGTCATTCTCAGACTTCGAGTCCGAATCCGAATCCGAGGTCGAGGACGCTGCGCGCTTCTTGGACTTCTTGTCCTTCCTGTCGCGCTTGTCCTTCTTGTCGGCCTTCTTGGATTTCTTGGACTGCTTCTTGGATTTCTTCTGTTTCTTCGACTTATTCCCCTTCTTGCTGCTCGTCTTGTTCGAGCCGCTTTCCGAATCATCTGATTCGCTCTTGCCTGGAGCTGGCTGCGTCGGCTGCGTCGGAGGCGGCGCCTTCGCCTTCGCTTTCAGCTCCTGCACCTCGGCGCGGGCGAGCTGCTCGATCGTTTTCGAATAGCCACCCCTGATGTCCACGCGGTAGCAAGTTCCGAGGATCTTGTGTTCCTCGGTGTCCTTGCACTCCTTCTCGATGCGTGTAACATCGAACCCACGCTGGGCGTAAACTGACAACGGCAGATACTCCCCGCCCACTTGGGCAACCTCCTGCTCGATCCGAGTCGTCGTGAGAGTCTGGACGAACAGCTCCTCGAGCTGATCCTTACCAGCCTTCTCCTTTGCATCTTGCCAGAACTTCGCTTGCACTGAGGAGTCAAGCCTCCTGAAGCTGGCAGGTGGCCACGATCCGAACAAGCGGGACAACTGCGTTCCGCGCGTGTTGCACTTTTCGCACTTCCACGAGCCCTGGCCTTTCCCAATCAGTGGTGCCCTCAAGACATCGACCTCTTGCTTGCACCTGTAGCACGTTGGGTTCGACGGCTCGTGCTTGACCTCAGGACCTTGCCAGACGAAGACCTCGCCTGGAGTGGGAGTCGGCTTGAGCACCGGGGGAGAAGCCTTGTCTGCCACCTCCTGAGTCGGAGTCGGCGAGCAGGCGGCGTCTTCGACGGCAAGCGGTTCGGACGAGGCAGCGGCCCCCGACGAGGCAACATCGTCGCCTTCGGGCGCATCCTCGAAGTCTCCCAAGTCGGCCACCTCAGGAGCTGCGAGCGCCAGCGTCGTCGCCGTCGGGCTATCGGCAGCCTCCGAGCCAGAGACAACCGACCCAGGCGACTTGAACTTTGTCCACCAAGCAACTGTTGCGTCATTCGCCATCTCGACGGTGGCCGTCTTGCTCTTCGACTTGGCCTTGGCTTTGGCCTTGCCCTTGGCCTTAGCCGTCGGCACGGGCGCCGCGGCAGGCGGTGGCATCAAGGCCAACTGCAGCGACATCGGAACCGCGAGAGGCGAGATGGGACACGGGGGCGCAGAAGCAAGGAGCCCGCGCGCGTTGCCCTGCAAGCACAACGGCTGCGGATGGAGGAGAGGAGGATGCGGTACGTGGAGAGAAAAAAACAACTGGTCCAGAACACGATCTGTGCAAATGTTTTCCCCTGGAGGTACGCGAAGGCGCGGAGAGAAGAGAAGAACGGATCCTATCGAGTCGCGCTTCGTTATAGCAGAACGGTTTCAATCGAGACGAGGGAGGGGTAAGATAAACGGAGTACCACGCTCAGTGTGCCAGAGGAAAAGGAGGATTTGTTTCGATTTCATTCGCACGCTCGGTTTGAGCTTCAGGGCGGGCGAAGGTGGATGTCCAAGATGGCGGGCGGCAAAATATCTGAAACCGCGGAGGAGGGCGATGACTCACGTCTACCCGCTCCCTGAGCCATAACCAACGCCACAAACGCGCCCCTGAAAACAGCGCGCATGTGTTTTGAGTTTGCGCATCGGCAACTCGGCCGGGTCGCGGCGCGGGTGGGTCGCGGGTGGCTCGCGGCGCCGATGGGTCGCGGGTGGGTCGCGGGTGGGTTGCGGGTGGGTCGCGGCGCGGGTGAGTCGTTCGGTCCCCTGAGTGATTGCCCCCGGGGCTCCCTTGGAGCTGTCTTGGGGCTCTCTGGGAGCCGTCTGAGGGCCCTCGGAAGCGCCCAAGATGGCTCCGAGACAGCTCCAAGAGGGCCCCAAGAGGGCCCCAAGGTAGGTCGCGCGAGAGAGGTTTCGCGTGACCGGTCTTGGGAGCCTCCTGGAGCCGTCTTGGGGCCCTGCTGGGCCCCTCCGAGTGCCTTGGGAAGAGTCCAAAAAGGCCCAAAGCGAGCTCCCAGAAAGTCGAAGATGATTTAAGAGGCTCCTAAGAGGGCCCCGAGATCGGTCACGCGAGAGAGGTTTCGCGTAACCGCTCTTGGGGTGCCTCCCGGGGCTGTCTTGGGGCCCTCTTGGACCCTCCCGAGGGCCCCAGGAAGGGTCCAGAGGGCCCCGAGAGGGTTCCAAGAGGCTCCAAGAGGGCTCCAATGAGGGCCCCAAGCGGGCCTCAAGAGGGCCCAAAGATCGGTCACGTGAGAGAGGCTTCGCGTGACCGCTTTTGGGAGCCTCCTGGAGCTGTCTTGGGGCTTTGTTGGGCCCTTCCGAGGGCCCTGGGAAAGGTCCAAGAGGGCGCCGAGAGGGCTCAAAGAGGTTCCAAGAGGGCCCCGACAGGCTCCCAAGAGGGCTCCGAGATCGGTCACGCGAGAGAGGCTTCGCGATACCGCTCTCGGCAGTTTTTTGGAGCCGTCACGGGCTCTCTTGGGCACTTCCGAGGGCCCTGGGAAGGGTCCAAGAGGGTCGATACGGCCTGGGAAGGGCATTTTCTCTCATGTCACATTGGCCGATGGGTCGCGGGCGGGTGGCGAGGCGGGTTGGTTGCGGGGCGGTCGCAGGCGCTGCGCCCGCCCGCCCGCGCCCTCACTCCTATCCGCAATTTTGGGGTGCTACGTAATCGCCAAAATCTCCCCCCGAAAACTGATCCACAGATTTTCTGTTTAAAATCAATATATAATTTTAAGGATCAAGTTTAAGGATCAAGTTTTGGAGGCGACGCGCGTGCACGTGCAAGCGCAGTTTGTGGATCGCGCGAGCGGGGGGTCCTCCGGGGGTATGAAAATTGCCTGGCGCGGTTTGTGGATCACCTGTTGCGCGTTTGTGGATCCACTTCCCGCCCCCCCCCCCCCGGGCAATCCCGTTGGGCAGCGACGCGTGCAGCGTTGCGACAGGTACAGAGAGGGGGGACATAGCATCAAGAGGGGAGATAAGAGGGAGGATGGCGAGGAGAAAGAGGAGGGGGCCTAGAGGAGCCGCCCCGTTACGACGCCGTGCCGTGGCGGCGCCGCGAGGCCGTGCTGTTGCGACGACGTGTTGTTGGAGGCCCTTCTGGCGCCTTCGTCGACCCCTCCCAGAGCTTCCTGAGCCCTCGGGCATTGCGGTGGCCCTCCAGTGCCGTCTGGGAGAGCCCCAATCAGCGCTTCAGAAGGGGGTTGTAGCAAAACGGTCCGTCGCGATTCTTGGGTCGCGCCCGTCATGTATCTGGTTTACACCGCCTTCAGTGCCGCAGTTGGAGATTGTAGCAAAATCGGCTCGTCGTCTTTCCTGGATTGCGGTCGTCGTGCGCCTTACTTACATGCCCCAATCAGTGCCTCAGGGGGTATTGTAGCAAAAAAGACTTGTCGTCTTTACTGGGTGGGTGCCGCCGTGTACCTCACGTGCATACGTAACCCAGTCATTGCTTCAGGAGGGGGTTGTTGCAAACATGACCCGTTGTGATTCCTGTTTGGCGGCCGTCGTGCATCTCCCGTACATGCCCCGATCAATGCCTCAGGAGGCGATTTTCAGCAGCAGCGGCCCGTCGTTACTTCTGGGTCACACCGTCGTGCTTCTCTGGGTAATGAGAGCGTCACGCGTTGGTGCCCTGCCGCCAAAATGGTTTCAGTTGCGCGTCGCGACACCGCGTGCCATCAACAGCTTCCCAAGCTTTGCTGCTGCCGCGCCTCTATCAAGCTCCCATGGGGACGCGCCCAAAGACCAATGGTCATGCTTGCGTGCGCGCCATAGCGCCAACCCGTTGCATCAACAACATGGGCGTACATTAGGCTTTCAAAAAAATGGCTATGCGTTTGCGGAAGCGAACCCTCTCGGGGCCATCATGATGTGACGATGACGGCCGATGACATCCGATAAGCCCGATAACATACCGATAACATCCGATACCATCCGATAACAACCGATAACATACCGATAACAGTTATCGGATGTCGCGCTAACATGCGATAACATCCGTTAACGATCACCGATAACACCCGATAACAACGTTATCGGATGCAATTTCGGCTCCGATAACCGTTATCGGACGTTATCGGACGTTATCGGACGTTATCGGATGTTATTTTGATGTTATCGGATGTGGTTTCGTTGCCGATAACATAGCGTTATCGGCGTTATCGGTTGTTATCGGTCGATCCGATAACATCGTTATCGAAACGCTATCGGTCGTTATCGGTTGTTATCGGTCACATCGTTGAGTAGCGAATGATCCGCTGTATGGCGGTCGACCCGCCGATGCCCTTCCCTTGGCGGATGATCCGCCGATCAGCGAGTGAACCGCTCGTGACAATGATCCAAGATGATGAGCGCAGCGACGAGGAAGGTGTGCTGGTGTTCCCAGCAAAGATTCGGCGTCCGAGCCCGCGAATGAGCACCCGACGTGGGCGTGCTAAGCGAGGCGCCGACGCGCGTGGCCAAAACCTGAGCTCCGCCAGCAGCCTAGCGCAGGGGGAGCACGCGCGTCGGCTGGACGTACGACTCGATCACCTCGACGCACTGCTGGATGCACGTGACCTCCTCGTTGAACGCCCGAGCCGCTTTGGCGCAGAGGTTGGCCGCGCTCTCCGCCGAGACCTTGGCACGCTTCAGCGAGTCGACGCAGGCCCTCACCTGCATCTCCGAGAGCGTGATGCGACCCGTGCCAGCACCCGTCGGCGGCGCGCTGATGGCGGGCTCCGCGGTGGGCTGCCACGGCAAGCTCTTGCGCTGCTTCTTCTGCCACCTGTCCTGCTCCTCGGCCCACTTCTTCTTGTCGACCTCCCAGGACTCGATCAAGTTGAAGTCGACGGCCGATTCAGCCTCGGAGCGCTCGAGCTCGTGGTAGGGCGACGTCACCAAGTGATGGATGATCGACTCCACGGCATCCTCGTACGAGTGGCACGACTTGATGGTCGCCGAGCGCTTGCTGCACTGCGAGCCAAAGGGGCACTTCCCACCCCACATGATCCACGTCGGGCTTCCGTCGTCAGCGTGCGCGGCAGCAGGCTGGACATCAGCGGAGGAGGACGCAGCGTCCGACATGGATGCGGAAGCTGGCGGCGACGGGCGGCCCACGCGCGCTTCGCGTTCGAGCCAAAACGCCTATACAGAAAAAACGGTGCGAGAGCATGTGCGTGGCGAACACACAGGCGGGTAAACCGCCATGGCGGGTGAGCCGCCGAGGAAGCACACGCGTGACGCGCGCGCAGCGACACTCGTGCACACACAGGCGGATAAACCGCCATGGCGGATGAGCCGCCGAGGAAGTACGCGTATTTTTTTCCAAGAACAATAGCGCGCGCCACAGGAAGTGCAACGGCCCGCGCCCGCTGGCGTCCTGCGAATTGGTCGCCCGCCGCTTAGGCCTGCGATGCGGCGACGGCGTCCGAGGCGCGGGGCGCTTGGACGTGGGCTGGAGGACGTTCTTGACCACGTGCGCGTCCTTGCCCTTGTCCGCGCCCTTGTGGCCGCCCTTGCTCTTGACGGCCGTGCCCTTGCGAACGCCCTTGTCGGAGCCCTTGTCCGTGTCCTCGTCGGAGCCCTTGCCGTGCTTGCCAGCAGTGCCCTTGCTGGAGACCGCCTCCTTGCTCTTGCCCTTGGCCGCGGGCCGCGCGATCGGCACGGGCGCGACCATCTTGGGCGTCGGGCGCGCCTTGCTGGTCGGAGGGTCGACCGTCGGCAGCACCATCCTCGGCTGGTGGGCCTTCGGTGGGGCGGCCATCATGCGCGCGACCGCCTTGGACTTGCTCGCGCGAGCGGCCTCGTCCTCCTGGAAGGCCTGGGTGCCTCGCTCCATGCCGAACTTCGCCACGAAGCTGTCTTGCCGCAAGCTGCGGCGTCGGTCCTCGTCCTCGAGGAAAGCCTCCGTGCCTCGCTCCTTGCCGAACTTCGCCTGGAACTCGGCAAGCCGCACGCTGCGGCCGCCGCGGGAGCCCCACCGACCGCTGTTCTGCCTCCAGGCTTGGCCCCTCCACTCCGTGGGCCCTCCCTGCAATGGGCCAGGGGGACCCCGCTGCCTGAATTTCTTGTGGCACTGGAACTCCAAGATCAGCGTCTTCTCGACGTTGATGACGGCGGGGTCGTTCCAGTCCACGGAGAGCGGACTCATCACCATGAGCAAGGCGATCCGCGCGAACTCTGGATCCCGCAGCATGAGCTGCTGGACGCGTTCCGCCGCGCCGTCGGGCATGGGCGCGTCGCCCGCGGAGTTCGCGTCGCCTTCACGCAGGACGTTGTCGACCGAGCGCTCCAGAGCGTCGACGTCGACGACCTGCTCTCGAGGGCGAACGGGGCGATCGACCTCCACCTCAAGAGTCGCCGACGCAGCAGAGCTCGAAGCAGCAGCTGCAGGCTCCTCCAGCGGGGTGTCGCGGACGTCCGCAGCCTCCACGTGGCCAGAGTCCTCGAGCACCTTCCTGAGGCAGCCGATCACGTGCGACCTCTCGGCGTCCATCTGATCGAACGCACCGTCGGCCTCTTCGAAGAAGCTCTGGAGGTCCTCGAAGGCGGACCTCTTCGGCGCCGCCATGGCGCCCTGCGCGCCGAGCCCGCCGCGCGCGCCCGCGCGCGCCCCTGCGAGCGCAAACGGCTACGGCATCGAACGCGCATGAACCTCCATTTTTGCCCGTTCTGGTCCAGAACCGCTACCGTTCTGGCCTAGAACCGCCACCGTTCTGCCCCTGTGGCTTCGATTCAGAGCGGGGGCGGTTCTGGACCAGAGCGGCGGTTCCCTTTTCACTGGCAAACTTCTGCTCGGTCTCATCCCTTCCTAGTCATGCCATCCCTCCATATTCCTGCTCAGACCTCCCTGCCCCGACCTGGCACAACGTGGTAAGTAGCGGATGATCCGCTGAAAGCGGTTGACCCGCACTTTTTTCAACGCCTTTTCTTTCAAAGCAGTGGCGCGCATAGAGGTGCAACGAGTTCACAGAAGAACGAGCTTCATCACGAGCGCAACGCGCGCCAGGCGAAGAAACCAAAAGCCGATGCCATCCGTAGCACTACCCACGTCATGGCAAAGTGCTCATACTGACGGCCATCCGTCGGCATGGCTGCACTGAATATGGCACGCGTCGTGCCGACAGCTACGCGTAGCCGTCACCCCCTCAGCCGACGCGCAGCCGATTCTCGATCCACTGCTTGGCGGCCTTCTCGGACGTCTCCTTCGTGTAGCCTGTGTTCGGGCCCCATTTGAACACCTTGGTCGAGCCAGGGCCCCTCCCGTAGTGCGCGACGCACTGGCTGCGCGTGTTCTCCACGCTGATTTTGGTCACCACCGCCGCCTTGCCAACAGGTGCCGACGCTGGTTTCTTCAGCACGCATGTCTTGGCAGCGGGTTTCGCCTTGGCCTTCGCTTTGGCCTTGGTCTCCTTCTCCTGCTGCATGGCAGCGTGTACCTGCATGGCCGCTGCTTCCACAGAGTCCACCTTCTTCGCTTTCTTCGCCTGCGGGGCCCCTCCTGCAGAGGCACCCGCCGAGTGGGCGTCCTCGAGGGCGAACTGACTGGGCTGAGGCTGCGGCGGCTGATGCTGCTGCTGCTGCTGCTGCTGTTGCAGCTGTTCCTGGAGCTGCTTGGCCTGCAATTGCAGGTTGTAGTTGTCTTGCTGCTGCTGCTGCAACTGCTGCTGCTGCTGTTGCTGCGGGAGGTCCGTCACCGCGAGCTGCCCTGCGGCCGACGTCGCAGCCGCTTGCACGCCAGCGAGGCTGCGCGGCTGCTTCCCTGCGAACGTCAACACCGCACCGTTCGCGAGCCTCTCTTGCTGAGGCTGCTGCAGCGTCTGACCCATCATATTCTGCAGAGCCTGCAAAAGTGGCGCCGACGACGCGGACCCTGCGCGCTGCCTCTCGCGCCACTTGAACGATTTAGCCACCACGGAGACATCGACGAAAAACACTCCGATGCTCGCAGGACCACCGCCGCCGTACGCAGAGGCCCACGTGGCGGGGAACGCAGCTCGGAACGCGTCGGGGTCAGCTGGGAGCGCGGCCATCTTCTCCAAGGGCTCTGCCTTGACCATGCCCTTCCACATCGTCTTGATGTGGTCAAAGGTGTCTTTCAAGAAGTGGGGGCTCATGCTGCGGGCCGCTGGGGCCCCATCTACGCAGATCGTCACGAGGGCCGTCACGTGCGCGAGGGTGCCTTCTGACGGGTTCTTGAGGCCCAGCTTCGACGAGAGAAACGACAGAACAGACCGAGCCTTGTGCAAGACGTCCCCATGGGGGTCGCTGAGCACGGCCCACACTTCACCACTCAAGAAATACGGGAAATGCTCGAAGTCCTGCGACTTCCACGCCCCGCCGCTGCTCGAGGCTGCCGTGGCCAAGGCGTTCTGCAACAGCTGTGCGTCGGCAGGCGCGAAGCCGTCTTGCTGCGCCAAACCCGCGAGACGAATGAGCAACTGGCCTTGCGGGCGCACCAATCCGACGAGCTCGACCAGCCGAGCAGCCTGTGCACCCGACGCCTGCTTCCACGCGGCTTCGCCCTGGCCCCTCGCAGCGCGCAGTAAGGGGCCCACCCCCTCGGCGCGCTGAAGGAGCTCCTGCTGGAGCGCCATTCTCGTGCAGGAGACGCGCCGCCGCCCCGCGGCAGCCCGAGCCAAAAGGGGCTGCGATAAAAGGCTGCGATGAAAGGCGGAAAAGGCTGCGGATGGGGGGGGAAGAGGGAGGAGGCGAGTGACCCGCCGACAGAAGATGGCGTAGAGCCGCCCGAGAACGCGGCTGATCCGCAAGATCGAAGGATGGGGGGCGCGCGGTTGATCCGCGGAAGGGGTGGGGAGGGGAAATGCGGCTGATCCGCAGAATGAGAGCATGCGGATCAGGAGGAAAGAAAGCGGTTGATCCGCCGCAGCATGCAAAGATAAGGAAGGCGGTGATCCGCCGAAGAGGGATGAGGAGGAGGATCAAGAAGGCGGTAATCCGCCGAAGAGGGAGGAGGAGGAGGAGGAGGAGGAGGAGGCGGTAACCCGCCGAAGAGGGACGAGGAGGAGGATCGAGAAGGCGGTAAGAGGGATGAGGAGGATCGAGAAGGCGGTAATCCGCCGAAGAGGGATGATGAGGAGGAAGGCGGTAATCCGCCGAAGAAGGATGAGGAGGAGGATCAAGAAGGCGGTAATCCGCCGAAGAGGGAGGAGGAGGAGGAGGAGGAAGGCGGTAACCCGCCGAAGAGGGACGAGGAGGAGGATCGAGAAGGCGGTAAGAGGGATGAGGAGGATCGAGAAGGCGGTAATCCGCCGAAGAGGGATGATGAGGAGGAAGGCGGTAATCCGCCGAAGAAGGATGAGGAGGAGGATCAAGAAGGCGGTAATCCGCCGAAGAGGGAGGAGGAGGAGGAGGAGGAGGAGGAGGAGGAGGAGCAGGAACATATGGAGGAGGAGTTTGTTTGGCGTAACCTGACAAACGCTCAACGATCATCAAGCAAGCGCGCCCAGAAAACACGCACAACGCAGGCAAACCGCAGGTCCAACCAGCAGACGACGCCAACCAAAAAAACTGGCGCCCTAAAAAAAACAAACATCCGAACAAACACCTAGACTTATTCGACTTATTAAGTTGGCTAATAAGTGTATATATGTGTGTAGTTAAGTCTCTGTTAGCTACATGTTATGTGACATATTAGTATGTATGATGTTAACTATATGTACTACAAGCTACAACAACTCTGTCGGCCATCCAAGCACGCCTGCCGAGCTGCGAGGACTGCCGCGAGGGCGACTCCGCCTCCGCCACCGCCGACGCCGGCGCCGACGTCGACGCCAACGTCACCGCCTATGCCGACAACGACGCCAGCGACGACGCCGGCGCCGGCGCCGTCGCTGACGCGGGCGCATGCGCCGACGCCGGGACCCGCGCAGCGACCAGCGCCGACGCCGACATTGGCATGACCGTCTACATTGGGACCAGCGCCCACACCGCCAACAGCACCCGCGCTGGCACTGGTGCCCGCGCCTACGCCGGCGCCGCCGCCGGTCCCAGCGCCAGCGACGGCGCCTCCGGCCCCGCCGGCGCCGACATCGCGACCGCGGGGGTGGTCGCGCACCAGGGCACGCACAATGAGGCAGACGTTTCTCGGTTCAGATGCCTGGCTGCCCGTACCGCCCAGCCGGCGTTGGTCATGCAGGCGAGGCTTAGCCGCGGGGGCACGAGCCTTAGGGGCGACGTCCCAGCGGCGGAGCTGGCGGTGGCTGAGGACCTTACTGGTCGCATACCTCCGGACCACATGGAGGATCGCGCGCGCACCCTGGCGAGGTGCGGGGCCGTGCCCTCTATCACGGGCACGCGGGTGCTCGACAGCACGTGGGTGCCGACAGGCACGCTGTCGCCCACCAGCGCGCTCGCATCCCGGAGCGCGCCTGAGCTTGGCGGCACGCCGGTATTCGGGAGCGTGCTCCAGCAGTCCAACTTCGAGGGCCTGACCGGTTTCCACAGCAGGCTCCATAAATTGCGTTGTGATTGGATCGGCCGAGGGGCACCCACCACGTCCTTTTCGGGCCCATCGGCGGCGGACCCGAAGGAGGAGGCGTGCGGGGGTGGCTCAAAAGCGGCCCGATGCGCGCCAAGACCCGACATCGGGAGGCGACGGCGGGCGGGCAGCGGCTGCAATGGCACCTACAGCGGCGCCTACCGCGGCGCCGTCGGCGCCGACGGCGCCAGCCGCGCCAACCGTGGCACCGACGGTTGCGCCGATGGCATCACCGAGAGCAGGGACGGCCGCGCCGATGGCATCACCGACGGCGGCGCCGCCGGGGCCAACAGCCGCACCGGCCGTTGCGCCGCCAGCGGCGGCGAGGGCGGCACCGATTGGCGCCCCGACAGCTGCGGCCCCGGCAGCCACGCCCACGGCTGCGCCGACGGCGGCACCGACTGCCGCTCCGACGGCTGCGGCACCGACAGCCTCACCGACAGCTGCCCCAACAGCCTCGGCGGCGTCGACGGCGGCACCGACTGCCGCTCCGACAGCTGCGGCCCCGACAGCCACTCAGGCGGCACCGACCGCCGCTCCGACGGCTGCGGGGCCCGCAGCCGCACCGGCCGCTGCGCCGTCAGAGGCGTCGAGGGCGGCACCGACTGGCGCCCCGATCGCGGCGCCGCCAGCACCGCAGGCAGCGGCGCCGACGGCATCACCGACAGCGGCGCCGACGGCCCCAATAGTCGCTCCGACGGCCGAGTTGTCGGCGGCGTTGGCGGCAGCAACCGCCGCCGCGCCGACAACGGCGGCCCCGACGGCCGCGCCGACGGCCGGCCCGGCGGCGGCACCGACTGCCGCTCCGACAGCTGCGGCGCCGACAGCCTGGCCGACGGCTGCGCCGGTAGCCCTGGCGGCGTCGACGGCAGCACCTACTGCGGTTCCGGCGGCTGCGGCCCCGACAGCCGCGTCGGCGGCTGCGCCGCCAGTGGCGTCGGCTGCCGCCCCGACTGCGGCGCTTGCAGCCGCACCTGCAGGGGCGTCGACGGCATCGCCGACAGCGGCGCCGATGGCACCGACAGCCGCTTCGACGCCAGCACCGACGCCGGCTCCGACGCCGGCACCGACGCCAGCACCGACGCCAGCTCCGACGCCAACACCGACGCCGGCTCCGACGCCAGCACCGACGCCAGCTCCGACGCCGGCTCCGACGCCGGCACCTCCGACGCCAGCGCGGGCGCCGGGCCAGCGCCTAGGGCGGGGACGGGGCCGTGGACAGGCGCGGACGTGGAGCTCGGGGCCATGCACTTGGGCGACGCCGGCGCAGACAACCGCACCGACACCTACGCCTCCGCCGTCGCCCGCGCTGGCCCTATCGCCCGCGCCCACGCCCACGCCGACGCCGACGCCGTTTTCGTCACGCCCGCTGATGCCGTCGGCCTCGCTTCCGCCGCCGCTGCAGGGGTCGCCGAAGTCGCCGGGCGGGGGGCTGGGAGGCCCGCCGCGGACCGTGGGAGGCGTCCGGGGGAGCCTGGAGAAGCCTCCGGGGCCGCCTCCAGGGCTTCCAGAAAGGGCCAAACCCAAGCGTGTGCAGACACCCTTTCGCACACGCTTGAGAAAGGGGGCCGGGGGGGCCCCCAGGCAGGGCCTGCCGGAGCCGCCGGGGTCGCCGCCGGAGCCAAAACACGGTGCAGCGGCGGCGAGGACGGCGGCAAGGGCCCGGCGTCGATCGGGACGGGGGCGGCCCCAGCGGCGGCCCCGAAGGCGGCTGCATCGCTGCCAGAGGCGCGACCGGCGGCCCACAAGGCCCAGGGAGGCCCCTGGGCAGCCCTGGCGGCGTCCCCGGCGGCGGCTGCATGGACGCAATCGTCCACGCAGGAGGGCCCCCAGGCGATTCAGCTGCGGGATGAGGCTCGCCACCACCGCGCCGCGGGGCCCATCGGCTGCGAGGCCCGCGCGGGCGCCGTCGCCTTCTCGGCTGCCAGCGCAGGTGCCAGCACCGACGCTTCCCCCATCGCCCGCGCAGAGGCTGGCGAGGTCTGGGCCGTGGATTGGTCCAGGCTTGGGGCCAGGTGCTCCGACGTGGGGCCCAGCACCAGCACCGACGCCAGCGTCAAGGTCGGCTCCAGCATGGCCCGCGCCAACATCAGCGCCAGCACCGACGCCCGCGCCGACGACGACGCCTTCGATGCCGATGCAGGCGCTGCCGCCTCCGCGACCGCCCACGCCGCGGCCGGCACCGACGCTTGCACCACCGCCATCTCCGACACCGGCGCCTCAGCCAGCACGGACGACGAGGTCTGGGACTTAGACTGGCCCCGGCTCGGCGCCGACGCGGGCCCCGCTACCAGCATCGGCGTCAACGCAGACGTCGACGGCGGCGTCATCGCCTACACCGAAACCAACGCCAGCGCAGATGCCAGCGACGGCGCCGACGCCGCCGCGAGAGCCGGCGTCAGCACCGATACCATCGCGGGGGTCGGGGCCGACGCCGACGCCGACAGGGGCGTCTGCACGGGCACCGGCGCCCGCGTTGCCGCCGGCGCCGACGCTGGCCCCAACGTCGGCGACTGCGTCGCCGACGCCTCGCTTCCGCACGCGCGCGCTTGGCCCCGCAGGCTCCGTGCCGCACACGCGGGCATTCTCGCGCGTGCGCGCTGCCCGTTCGGCTTGCTGACGCCCTTAGCGCGACGCGCGCGTCTCGGGCCCCGCGCGGGCGCGGCTTCGCGCCGGCGAGCCGGCGCACCGCGGGTGGGGTGCGTCTGCCCTCTGCCGGAGCGAGGCCGCGGGGGCCAGCTCGGGCGCATGCCGCGCGCTGCCGGCGGGGCTTGCCCAGCCAGGGCGCCGCAGCAGCCCTCGCCGCCACCGCTGCGGGCCGCTCCGCGCCTGCCGGACTGCGAGGCCTGCCGCGAGGGCATCTCCATCGCCGCCGCCGCCGACGCCAGCGCCGACGTCGACGCCAACGTCACCGCCTACGCCGATAGCGACGGCAGCGACGAGGCCTGCGCCGGCGCCAACGCTGACGCGGGCGCCCGCGCAGGCGCCGAGACCAGCGCAGGCGCCATCATCAAGGGGCTGGAGTTCGTGAGCAACATCGAGGGCTCGAGAAGGGGCGCGGGGTCGGACGGGGCCGAGACGGACGTAGAGGCCGATGGGGTCTGGGACATGGTCTGGGTCAGGCTCGGCGCCGCGGGCCCTGAAGAGGGCACCGTTCCCAGCACCGACGCCGCCACCGTCGTCAACGCCGTCGCCAACGCCTGCGCCAGCATCAGCGCCGACGCCAGCGCCGACGCCGACATCGTTGCCGATGCGCGGGCTGGCACCGGGGCCGCGTCCTGCGACGCCAGCGCCGACGCCCCCAATGCCCCCGCCTACGCCGACATCAACGCCAGCGACGACGCCAGCGCAGACGCCGACGGCGAGGCCTATGATGACGTTGCCGCTTCCGCCGCCGCGACCGCAGGCGCCCGCGCCGACGCTACCAACGTCACCGCCGACGCCGGCATCAACGCCATCGGCTGCGAGGCCCGCGCGGGCGCCGTCGCCTTCTCGGCTGCCGGTGCAGGTGCCAGCACCGACGCTTTCCCCATCGATGGCCCGCACAGAGGCCGGCGAGGTCTGGGCCGTGGACTGGTCCAGGCCTGGCGCCAGGATCTCCGACGTGGGACTCGGCACCAGCATCGGCGCCAGCGCCAAGGCCGGCTTCAGCATCACGGCCCGCGCCAACATCAGCGCCAGCGCCGACGCCCGCACCGACGCCGAGGCAGGCGCTGCCGCCTTCGCGACCGCGAACGCCGCGGCCAGCACCGACGCTAGCGCCGCCGCCAGCTCCGACTTTGGCGCCGTAGCCAGCACGGGCGATCTGGACTGGCTCACCGGCACCACGCTTCCGCGCGCGCGCGTTTGGCCCCGCAGGCTCCGTGCCGCTCACGCGGGCATTCTCGCGCGCGCGCGCTGCCCGCCCGACTTTCGGACGCGCTTAGCGCGACGCGCGCGTCGCGGGCCCTTCGCGGGTGCGGCTCCGCGCCGGCGGGCCGGCGCCGTGCGGTCGGGGTGCGTCTGCCCCCTGCCTGAGCGAGGCCGTGGGGGCCAGCTCGGGCGCGTGCCGCACGCTACCGACGGGGCTTGCCCAGCCAGGGCGCCGCAGCAGCCCACGCCGCCACCGTTGCGGGTCTCTCCGCGCCTGCCGAGCTGCGAGGACTGCCGCGAGGGCGACTCCACCTACGCCACCGCCGACGCCAGCGCCGACGTCGGTGCCAATGTCACCGCCTACGCCGACAGCGACAGCAGCGACGACGCCAGCGCCGGCGCCGACGCTGACCCGGGCGCTTGCGCCGACGCCAAAACCAGCGCAGAGACGAACACCGGCGCCGGCATCGACGTGGCCGTCTACGCTGGGGCCAGCGCCCGCACTGCTTTCGGCGCGGAGCATTGCATCCCCGCGATCGGGCACGGCATGCCGCGGAAGACCGATGCCGCCCAGGTCCGGCAGGTCGCAGCCACCGCTCCTTCCGCGAGGGGGGCAGCCCGCATGGGCGAAGTCCCCGCGGCAGACCCACCATCTTATCTGGAGTCGCATGGGGATGGGGCTACGTTTCCAGCGGTCGGCCTGGACTGCCCGCCGGCAAAGTCAGAGTCGGAGAACGTGGTCGTACTCAAGGGCGTGCTCCAGGCCGGGGATGCCCAGGTGCTCGACGTCACATCGATGCTCGTGGGCGCCCTGGAACGCCGTGGCGCGCTGGCCCGCCCCGGGCAGCCACCGGGCGGGGGGCCCGCCATGGCGACCCCGCCCCGCGAGGTACGGCTACTTGCGCTTGCGTTCACTGGCTCGCGTGGGCCCATCTTGCTGATGGTCGCGTTCGATGGCGTGGTCGTGCTCGCCCTCCCGGCCAGACCCGACTGGCAAGCGTCGGCCGCGGGACAGGGGTCCGCTTGGCCCGGCTGCGAGGGGATCAGCCCAAGGAGCGAAGTCCCAGCGGCCGTTCCACCCTTGGTCTATGGCAGGTGGGTCCTCACAGGTGCGCCGGTGCTCAACAACGCGCGCGCGCTTGGGGGCGAAGCTCTGCTCCACAGCGCGGTGCTCAAGGACGTGGTCCGGTTCGCGGCCGCGCTCCTGCCCCAGGGCGCGCTCGAGGTCACGAGCTTGTCGAGGCTCGACGGCATGCAGATGCGCACGGTGGTCCGGCTCACGGCCGCGCTCCTGCCCCAGGGCGCGCTCGAGGTCACGAGCTTCCCGAGGCTCGACGGCATGCAGGTGCGCACGGGCGTGCCTGTGGCCAACGGCGCGACGGTGTTCCCGGACGTTCTTGGCATTCCCCACTGCGTGATGGTACTCCCGGAGGGGCCGTACTTGCAGTGGGCGTGCTTCGTTTGTATTACCTTATCCGCAGCCGCCTGCGACAACCCGCAGTCTACCGCGGGACATGGCCCTGCCGGGCCCGGCCGCGGAGGGACACGCCCATGGGGCGGGGTTCCAGCGGCGGGCGGCCTGTTGGTGGATGGCCACGCCGATATTGGGCCAGGCCGCGAGGGGACCAGCCCTTGGGGCGAGGTTCCAGCGGCGAAGGTATGTTCGTCCGTGAGACAGGGCCCAGCTGGGCCCGGCCGCGAGGGGACCAGCCTCAGGGGCGCAGTCACGGCGGCAAACCTGCTCTTCGTCGAGGGCCACGGGGATGTGGTCGTGTTCACACGCGCGCTCAGTTCCCGGGGCACGCACGAGGTCACGAGCGTGCCTGCGCTCGACGGCGCGCTGATCGGCGACGTGTTTGTGTTCAAGGGCGTGCGCAGCTGCAAGGGCGCTCGGGTGCTCGACGACATGCCGGTGCTCACGGGCATTGCAGTGTTCAACGACGCAGTGGCGCAGTTCTTGCGGCCGCTGGGCGAGCTCGAGCGAGGGAGCAGTGGCTACATTGCTCGCATCACTTGCTCGCTCATACCGGGTGCGTTGCTTGCCTCTTACGGATCCCGCGACAGTCGACCCGGGGGCCCGCTGAGGGCCGCGGGGCGGACGGCGAGGCCGTTTGCGCCAGCTGCCTGGCGACGCCGCCTGGTGTCGGGAGGGCCTGGTCGAGGTGCAGCTGGCAGCCGAGGGCCTACTCGACGAGGATGCCGAAGGGCGCGACGACGGGGACGAGCGGATCGACCTACGTTGACATGTTCGCCGGCAGCATGGGGCATCGAGGGCCGCGCGCTGACCGCCACAGGGGAACCGCCCGACGACGGGGATTAGAAGGAGGAGGACCGGGGGGAGCGACGGGCTGCTCGGGCCACGTGGCGTCCTCTGGGCTGCAGCCAGCTTGCACCTCCAGCTCGCGCGTGTGCTTTCGCACGCGCGCGCTCGCTCTCTGCGTGTTCTATGTCGCGTCCGGCGCGACGCGCGCGGCTAGCGCCTTTCGCGGGCGCGATCCCGCGCCGGCGGGCCGGCGGCGCGCGGCCCTGGGGAGCGTTTAGCCCCCCACGCCTGGGCGAGGCCGTAGGGGCCAGCTCGGGCGCGCGTTGCACGCCGCCGGCGGGGCGCTGCCCAGCCGGGGCGGCCTGGCGCCCGCTCCAGGAAGGCCTCAGGCTTGCAGGCCAGTGGTCGCGCGCCCGGGCGTCCTTCGCCCGCGCGCGGCTGCGTTCTTTTGGTTTTGGCCGTGCGGCAGCAGGGCGTGCCAGAACGCGCGCGCGCGCCACTGGGCGCGCGCGCGGGCGGCGCGGCGTCCCGCCGGACCCGCGCCTTCAGGGTGGTGCGCGTGGCCGTTTTGCCATTGAAAGATATCATCTTTGTCCTTCCCCCGTCCTCGTCTTCCTTCCTCCTCCTCTTCCTCCCTCTCCGTTTAGTGCACGCGTGGCTTCGCTTAACTTGTATAGTCTGTGATGTTGGTAGACTGCAGGTTAAGCGTAGGGAAGCGGGGGCTTTGCCATAGCCATTTTGGGTCCGCAGTCGTTGGCTCGAGTTCGAGCCAGGACTCGGGTGCCCACCCACCCCGCTTCGCTCCCTGTGCACCCTGCTCCGCTCGGCACCAGATCCGTGCGGCAGCAGGGCGTGCCAGAACGCGCGCGCGCGCCACTGGGCGCGCGCGCGGGCGGCGCGGCGTCCCGCCGGACCCGCGCCTTCAGGGTGGTGCGCGTGGCCGTTTTGCCATTGAAAGATATCATCTTTGTCCTTCCCCCGTCCTCGTCTTCCTTCCTCCTCCTCTTCCTCCCTCTCCGTTTAGTGCACGCGTGGCTTCGCTTAACTGGAGAGAAGAGAAGGGCTGAGGGGGACACGTAAGGGTGTGCAGGACTACCAGCCTTGCCGCCGGGTGCGTCCTTGAGGCAACTGCCTCGCGACAAGGGCCAGCGTGCAGGGTCTGAGGATGCACGTGGCCCGGTCTGGCCGCCAGGGGGTGGCGGAATATGGAGGGAGGAGAGGGGATGAGGGGGACGCGTAAGGGTGTGCAGGACTACCGGCCTTGCCGCCGGTTGCGTCCTTGAGGCAACTGCCTCGCGACCGAAGTAAAGTGCCGAGTCTAAAGATTCACACAAACCGGCGGGGCCCCACTAGAAACAGTGTGAATGACGACACATCCAGAGATAGAAACCACGAAGTGAAGCCCTCGAGGTAAAGACCTCGACGGGAATGAGTAGGAAGAGGAGGTGGGAGGGAGGGAGGGATGGGAACAGGGGGGGGGGCGGGGAGGGTGAGAGGGGCACGTGAGAGTGTGCAGGACTACCGGCCTTGCCGCCGGGTGCGTCCTTGAGGCAACTGCCTCGCAACAAGGGCCAGCGTGCAGGGTCTGAGGATGCACGTGGCCCGGTCTGGCTGCCAGGGGGAAGCGGAATTTGGAGGGAGGAAAGGGGATGAGGGGGACGCGTAGTGGGTGTGCAGGACTACCGGCCTTGCCGCCGGGTGCGTCCTTGAGGCAAATGCCTCGCGACAAGGGCCAGCGTGCAGGCCCTGAGGATGCACGTGGCCCGGTCTGGCCGCCAGGGGGTGGCGGACTATGGAGGGAAGAGAGTGGGTGAGGGGGACACGTAAAGGTGTGCAGGACTACCGGCCTTGCCGCCGGGTGCGTCCTTGAGGCAGCCTCGCGACAAAGGCCAGCGTGCTGGATCTGAGGATGCACGTGGCCCGGTCTTGCCGCCAGGGGGGTGGCGGAATATGGAGGGACGAGAGGGGATGAGGGGGACACGTAAGGGTGTGCAGGACTAATGGCCTTGCCGCCGGGTGCGTCCTTGAGGCAACTGCCTCGCAACAAGGGCCAGCGTGCAGGGTCTGAGGATGCACGTGGCCCGGTCTGGCCGCCAGGAAGGGGTGGCGGAATATGAAGGGAGGAAAGGGGATGAGGTGGACGCGCATGGTTGTGCAGGACTACCGGCCTTGCCGCCAGTTGCGTCCTTGAGGCAACTGCCTCGCGACAAGGGCCAGCGTGCAGGGTCTGAGGATGCGCGTGGCCTAGCCTGGCCGCCAGGGGGTGGCGGAGTATGGAGGGAAGAGAGGGGATGAGGGGCACACGTAAGGGTGTGCAGGACTACCGGCCTTGCCGCCGGGTGCGTCCTTGAGGCAACTGCCTCGCGACAAGGGCCAGCGTGCAGGGTCTGAGGATGCACGTGGCCCGGTCGGCCGCCGGGGGGTGGCGGAATATGGGGGGAGGAGAGGGGATGAGGGGGACGCGTATGGGTGTGCAGGACTACAGGCCTTGCCTCCAGTTGCGTCCTTGAGGCAACTGCCTCGCGACTGAAGTAAAGTGCCGACTCTAAAGATTCACACAAACCGGCGGGGTCCCACCAGACATAGTGTGAATGACGACACTCCGACTTGTTCGAATGAAAATTGACAAGACAAGCGCCGGCATTTTCTCCGGGCAGTGTCATGGAGGCGCATGCCTCCTAAGGAAGGTGTGTAGGATCGCCAGTATTGCTGGCAGGCTCCTGGAGGATAAATCCTCTGGCTGCCTCGTTGAGACCATCTGGCGGAGCCGACCGGCAGCTGGTGTCGACCTCGCTCAGGAGGGCCATGCTTAGACTGTCACTGGCGAAACGTGTTCCCCCAGGGTGACCACACAGGCGGGGCCTGTGGCTTTCCGACCCGAACCTGCAAGGTGGGCAATAGAAGCACTGCTGGAGGAGGTCCGGTCTGGGTCGACGCATCCTCCTTGTGCTGGGAGGGCACTTGAGCGTGCCTCTTGCCACTGTCGCCCCGCTGTTCACACCCCTGGGGGCTCGGCTGGGGTGCTCGTCGGGCGTGGGGAATCCACGCCCTTAGTGGCGCCCCGTGCGTCCCCAGCCGACTCCCCCAGAGGAGTATAGAACAGCATTGGCACGGGGAGGAGGAGGAGGAGGAGGAGGAGGAGGAGGAGGAGGAGGAGGAGGAGGAGGAGGAGGAGGGGGAAAGGGAAGGGGGAGGGTACGAGGAAACGTGGAGGAGGAAGAGGAGGAGGAGGAGACAGAAACAACGACGACTACGACGACGACGACGACGACGACGACGACGACGACGACGACGACGACGGCATCATCGCCGCAAGCTTCCGCGCGCCGAGGCGAGAGCGCCAGGCCGCCTGCAGGAGACAGCCGCGGACTCCCCCGGGAACCCCGAAACGCTTGAGCGTTAGCCCCAGGGCCTCTGGGAATCTAAAATAAAGCACAGGCGGTATCAAGCGGGGGGGTCGTCTGCAGGGGGGTCGTCTGCGGCGCCAGGGCGGGAGCGTCGGTCTTGAGTAAAAGACAAGGACGTACCGAGCGGGAGCGCCGGTTTTGGTGGAAAGCCGATCTTCGGCGGCGAGCAGTTGCCCCGGTCCCGAGCAGAAAAGGTGGAAGTATCGAGCTTGAGCGTTAATGTTGTTGTTGTCGCTGGTGTTGCTGGTGTTGTTGTTGTTGCGATTGTTGTGGTTGGTGTTGTTGGTGTTGTTGGTGTTGTTGTTGCGGTTGGTGGTGGTGGTGGTGTCATGTGTGTTGTTGTTGCTGTTGTTGTTGGTCTTGGTGTTGTTGTTGTGGTAGCGTTTGCTGTTGTTGTTGCTGCTGTTGCTGTTGCTGTTGCT
This sequence comes from Prorocentrum cordatum, assembly GCA_963575745.1. Lineage (NCBI taxonomy): Eukaryota > Dinophyceae > Prorocentrales > Prorocentraceae > Prorocentrum > Prorocentrum cordatum. The sequence goes on along the minus strand of CAUYUJ010000092.1, from coordinate 517,890 downwards.
GTTGTTGTTCATGTTGTTGTTGTTGTTGCTGCTGCTGTTGTTGTTGTTGATAGGGGGCGCTTCGGCGATCCCCCGAAAGGATCTGGTATGGGCCTAACTTTCAGCGGAAATGCAGCCAGCTCCTAGGCGAGAGAGCCAGGGCGGATGTACAGTCGGGGCCCTGAAGAAGGAACCCTTTTCGTTGGAGAGGGGTTCCGCGTTCCTTAAGTGTTTCGCAGCTTGCCTCAGGTTTTCCTTATGTTTTCGATCGGAAATCGAAGTTTGACTTATGGGAAAAGGGGCCTCGTTCCTTATTTTGGGTTCCTTAGGTCAAGGCCCCGACTGTAGGGCGTCCAAAAAAACGACCATTAAGAGTTGACAGCAACGCAACAACAAGAATCCGCACCGCGGGGCCTCATTTCAGCCAGGCGCCTAGGGACCTAGGGATCATGAAAGACCGTTCGCCCCCCCCGCTTTGGAAAAAGCGCGAAGGACCATACAGAGGACGCCCTGACTGAACACGCGTATAACAACTCAACGTGTCAAAAAACCGCACTCGCAAGGGGCGAGGGCACGGCTGGGCGCTGTCATGGGAGAGAGGCGAGCAGCAGGCGTCACGAATGTGTTGTTGGGGTGGGAAGAACTGGGGAGGCAAACGGAGGGGGGGAGAGAGGAAGGGAGGGTGCCGCCGAAAGCCAGTGGAGAGCGGCCAGGTATGGGCTCATCCAGTTCCTCGGGCAAGCAGCGGTACCGCTTTTTGTCCGTCTTCAAGTGGGAGGCCACCCGCGTGCGTGAGGGAGCAAAGTAAGGGGGAGGGAGGAGAGGGAGGGAGGGAGGGGAAGAGGTAGGCAGGGAGGAAGGTGGATGCAGGAATGAGGGAGCATGGGAGGGGTAGGAGGGAGGAGGGAGGATGCAGGAAGGGAAAGGAGCTACTCGGTGGTGGGGCGAGGGGAGCGTAATGGTGGAGTGAGGAGGGGGTGAGGACGTAGGAGGGAAGGGGCTGCGGAGGAGAGATTAGCGTGAGAAGCAGAAGTGCTGAGGCGGGGAGGAAGGGAGGGAGAGGGGGAGGGGAGGCAGGCGTCATGAGAGGGCGGAGGGAATGGTGGAGGGGCGCCCAGCGGCTGCCTGGGCTTTCGTCGGCCCTTGCGAGCGGTTTCGTCCTCATGCTGTTCATCGCCTCGGGTGGGCGAGGCACGACTGTGGCACCGAGGGGAGGTCTTTGCCTCCCCACTCTCAGGTGGCCGTCCTGTGCTCAGCGCGACGGTTCCCAGCAGCGTCTTATCCTCCTCCTCTTCCTCCCCCTCCTCCTCCTCCTCCTCCTCCTCCTCCTCCTCCTCCTCCTCCTCCGCCTCTCCGTCTCCTCCGCCTCTCCTCCTCCTCGTTCTCCTCCTCCTCCTCCTCCGCCTCCTCCTCCTGTCTTTCCTGCTCTGGCTCCTCTCCCCATCTGGAGCCTCCTCCTCCTCGTCCTCCCCCTCCTGTGCCTGCTCCCAGTCCTGATCCTGCTTCTGCACCTTCACCTGTGCAAGCTGTTCCTCGTGCGACTCCTCCCCCTCCTCGTCCTCCTGCTCGTCCTGATATTGTGTTGCTGCTTTTTTTGTATCATGGTCATGTGTCTTCATCTTCTTCCTCGCCCTCCACCTGGTGAGCGCCGGCGCAGTGGTCATCGGAAGGACGTCGCTTATCGGGAGGAGCGGCGACGCGTCGTCTGCCAGTGGTCGTGGACCTCTCTCGAGCTGGCCGGATGACCCGACGCCGTCGCACCAGCAAGTCGACGGTTCGTGTGAGCATTGGTTCACCTCGGGAGGGAGGTGGCCCCCCCTGCTCATGCTGTGGCGCGGCCACTTGCCAGAGCGTCTGCGCAGGCGCTGAGGGAGGCTCCGTTTGCTCCACGCCATCGGCTTCCGCGTGATCGGGGTGGCGGAGTTGGGCTGGCGCTTCTGCGCACGCGCAGCCCCCGATTTCATCAGCTTTCAAGACGGTTTCATCAGCTTTCAAGACGGTTTCACAGCCCCCGAGATCGCCTCCAGACGCCCCAAAAGGCCCCCAAGAAAGCTTCAAGACGGCCGAGCCGGGCCCCACGATCGCCCGCGAGAGCCCCAAGACAGCCCATAATGGAACCAAGAGGCCCCCAAGGGCTCCCAGCACAGACCCAAAAAGGGCCATGGGAGGTCCCCGGAAGTGCCCAAGATGGGTCCAAAGGGGGCTCCAGCGGGCCCAAGCTCCCCAAGAGGGCCCAAGAAGGCCCTAGGACGGCCCATGAAGGCGCCAAAACGGCCCACGAGGGCCCCGAAAATACCCCCACGAGGTTTCCGAATGCCAACATAAAGACCTCCAAGGCACCCCAAAAAGTTTCCCAAGGGGCCTTCAAAACACATAAATCGTGCCATTCCCTTCGTAAGATTTACAATTGTAGCATATTCGCCTTTCGGATTTCATCAGCTCTGAAGACGGTTTCAAAGCCCCCGAGATCGCCGCCAGACGCCCCAAAAGGCCCCCAAGAAAGCTTCAAGACGGCCGAGCCGGGCCCCACGATCGCCCGCGAGAGCCCCAAGACAGCCCATAATGGAACCAAGAGGCCCCCCAAGGGCTCCCAGCACAGACCCAAAAGGGCCATGGGAGGTCCCCCGAAGTGCCCAAGATGGGTCCAAAGGGGGCTCCAGCGGGCCCAAGCTCCCCAAGAGGGCCCAAGTTTAGGCTTCGCGTGGGGACCTCTCGCCGTCTGGGCTTGGGCCTTACTCGTGCTGCTGTTGCTTTCCGTGTCATGTGTGTCTCCGTGCTTGGCTTTATTCTTCAGCTCAACCCCATTAGCAAGCAGCTATTACACGCCTACCGTGAGTCGGTCATGTTCCTCACGGCTGGGCCGAGGAATGCATTCAGTTATGCGATGTGTACACAGCTACGCCAGCTTAATATTCCAGTTGAGTTTCCTGAGCTTGCGTCGTTGGCCCGAGCGACCTGCTTGCGGTATATTATGAGGCGCCCTGCTGTTCTAGAGGTGTTCGCCCGTCTGTCTGCCCTTGAGTTCGACGATGACGTGATTATGGTTCGGGTTCGCACCGGCTGGTGGAAATCCAGCTTTCTTTCATATATGCGCACCCTGCATGCATGGTACATGAGCATCCCGATGCGTGTTAATGAGTCTAGCCTCAAGCTCCAAGCACTACTGTATGCTCGCTGTCTTAAGCAGTTCGGTCCTCGAGAAGATGCCCGCAGTATTCTCTATCGTCGAGTTTCGGCCTGGTTCCCTCAGCTTTCCCTCCCTGTGATGGATCGTTTCTTCCTGAACTCGTTCGTTCTAGTCGAGAGAACCCAACCATATCTATTGGTAGGCATTTATCGTTTCTTGTGCCGTGGTCTGTGTTCCCCTCGAAGATTTCATACCAGATCTGCTGGTTGCCTGTTGGGATGCCGAGATGAAGGTTCTCAGGATCTTGATTCTGTCGAGCACTACAGTCGTTGCCCCCGTCTTGCTGCTCTCTTCCGTCGTTGGCTTGGTCACTTATTTATCTCGTCGTCGTGGTTACCTGAGGGTTCTCCCTGGCTCCTCCCCTTTCTTCTGCTGTCACCTTCACCGATGTCATCTAATGTTCTGTTTGCCGTTTGTATAGATGCTTTCGTTGCGTCCCACAATAACCGTCGTCTCGGCATTCCTGGCACGGTGGAGCAGCACTTCGAGGCTCGACTGCGAGTTACTGCACGGAGGCACCGTGTAGTGGCAAACGCCTGGAGGAGCCAGGCAGTTGTGTTTTTCTCCTCCTCCTCCCCCTCCTCTTCCTCTTTGGCAGTGCAAGATGTTTCAGTTGCTGCGGGGCCCTCGGAGCCGCCCCGTGGCGGGCGCCACCAGGGCGGCTCGCGAGGCCGCTGGCATGCTCACGGTCATCGCCCCCTTTTGGGAGCCGCTGCACAGCGCAGTGGCGAAGGGTGTGTGGCTTCTAATGCTTCACCAGATACGTTCAGGGGCGGCTCTGGGGATCAGGGATGTACAAAAAAAAAGAGGCCCTAGGACGCCCCATGAAGGCGCCAAAACGGCCCACGAGGGCCCCGAAAACACCCCCACGATGTTTCCGAATGCCAACATAAAGACCCCCAAGGCATCCCAAAGCTTTCCAAGGGGCCTTCAAACCACAAAAATCGTCCCATTCCCTTCGTAAGACTTACAATTTTAGCGTATTCGCCTTTCGGATTTCATCAGATTTCAAGACGATTTCAAAGCCCCCGAGATCGCCGCCAGACGCCCCAAAAGGCCCCCAAGAAAGCTTCAAGACGGCCGAGCCGGGCCCCACGATCGCCCACGAGAGCCCCAAGACAGCCCATAATGGAACCAAGAGGCCCGCAAGGGCTCCCAGCACAGACCCAAAAGGGCCATGGGAGGTCCCCGGAAGTGCCCAAGATGGGTCCAAAGGTGGCGCCAGCGGGCCCAAGCTCCCCAAGAGGGCCCAAGAAATCCCCAGGACGGCCCATGAAGGCGCCCAAACGGCCCACGAGGGCCCCGAAAACACCCCCACAATGTTTTCGAATGCCAACATAAAGACCCCCAAGGCACCCCAAAGCTTTCCAAGGGGTCTTCAAACCACAAAAATCGTGCCATTCCCTTCGTAAGATTTACAATTTTAACAGATTCGCCTTTCGGATTTCATCAGCTCTCAAGACGGTTTCAAAGTCCCCGAGATCGCCTCCAGACGCCCCAAAAGGCCCCCAAGAAAGCTTCAAGACGGCCGAGCCGGGCCCCACGATCGCCCACGAGAGCCCCAAGACAGCCCATAATGGAACCAAGAGGCCCCCCAAGGGCTCCCAGCACAGACCCAAAAGGGCCATGGGAGGTCCCCCGAAGTGCCCCCAAGATGGGTCCAAAGGGGGCTCCAGCGGGCCCAAGCTCCCCAAGACGGCCCAAGAAGGCCCCAGGATGGCCCGTGAAGGCGCCAAAACGGTCCACGAGGGCCCCGAAAACACCCCCACAATGTTTTCGAATGCCAGCATTCAGTGATTTTGCTCCCATGACATTTCACATTGTGACCCAGTCGTCGAGGGTCTCGTGGCATGCAGCGAAGATGCCCGAGGATGCCCCGTACGAGTTGCCTATGCATGTGCATACCGTTAAACACATAGAGTTATATGTACATATGTCCGCTGTACACACACACAACAATGCAAGTATGCTGTACACATCTAGACATTTATACGGAACGTACATGCACGTGCGCGTGTATACATGCATGCGCGCACGTACGCACGCACGCATTCCGCTTGCGTGCAGAACTCACAGGACCAAGGTGCACGGCGCGCAGCGCCAATGCAGTCTTGCACACACACATATATATGTATATGTCTGTATGTATGTATGTACGTACACACACGTATGTATGTACGTGTGTAAACAAAGTTGTATATACATCAGCGTGAGGGGGCCGAACGGTCATTCATTGTCCCTGGGCGCGTGGCTGCATAAGGAGTTCGAGGTGGCAAGCCTGCTTGTTGCGTTGTTCTTATTGTTGTCTGTGTTGTTAGCGTTGTTATTGTTGTTATTGTTGTTAGTGTTGTTATGGTTGTTGCTGGTGGTGTTGTTGTGGTGTTGTTGTCGTTGCTGTGGTTGGTGTTGTTGATGTTACTGTTGACGATGTTGTTGTTGTTGCTGCTGTTGTTGTTGTTGTTGTTGAACATTATTACTTCTAAAGAATAATTATTGTTGGGACCCCTGGTGCACGGCCCCCTCGCCGCGCCTAGGCCGCAGCCATGTTTTCATCATTTTCGTGAGGAAGTCTCCGGCAAAACGGGTTGGTCCGGATCCGGTTGTTTTGTTCCCCCCCGCTTTCCCTTACAAAAAGCAATATAAAATGACATTTCTTGTTCTAACATAACCACATTTCAAGAATCCCTTGCAACAAATAAGGTAAAGTGGACATTCGCGCGCGCAAGACGAAATCCTTCCAAAACCTTAGTTTTCGTAGCGATTTTAACATAAAAACATCAAAAAAAAAACCAATGGTTTAAAAAAAAATGACAAAATTTCATCCCGCGCGCTCTTGCGGATTCGTAGGAAACCCAACACTTTTTAAACATTTCTGTCAAACGGGCTTTTGCGAGCAACTTTTTCGAACTTCTGCAACAACGGTTGCGCACCTGCCAGGGCCATCATCCCTGTCAAATAATACCATGCGGGACACATTCGTTTTTTCTTCGCGCGCGCACGCCGTCGTCGTCGGCCGCGGGGCCCTGAATAGTAGCCACGGTCGTCCGCATGCCACGAAGTGAAGTGTCCGAACGTCATAGGGCGGGAAGCTGGGTGTGGGTGGTGGCGAAGAGTCGTTTGGAAATTTGGTAGAGCTTGAACCGGCCCCCCCACAAAGTGGGGGTATTGCCCGCCTCCTATGAAAACCCTGGCACTGGTGAGAACGGAGTGTCCCCACGTGCTAGTAATTGTTGTTGTTGTTGTTGTTGTTGTTGTTGTTGTTGTTGTTGTTGTTGTTGTTGTTGTTGTTGTTTGTTGTTGTTTGTTGTTGTCGTCGTCCCACCCGCGACCCACCCGCGACCCACCCCGCGACCCACCCCGCGACCCACCCGCGACCCACCCTGCGACCCATCCGCGACCCACCCCACGACCCAACCGCGACCCACCCCGCGACCCACCCGCGACCCACCCGCGACCCACCCGCGACCCACCCCGCGACCCATCCGCGACTCATCCGCGACCCACCCGCGACCCACCCCGCGACCCACCCGCGACCCCCCCCGCGATCCACCCTCAAGGGAGGAAAAACCACCCGGACCCGACAATTGACGTTTACTAAACGGCCCTGGCCGTTGACTGAACAGCCTTGCCATGTTCGATTCATTCCATGTGTGCGTTTACTAACTGGCTTCGTTTGTCGGGGTGATTCACAGTATGGGGTGGATTTTCTGCCTTCTACACCCGCGACCCAGCAGCGACCCCACCCGCGACCCACCCCGCGACCTACCCACATTGGTTCAACGAAAAAATATGCGCCTGCGGCGGTCTCGTTGTATACCTATACGACCACCCTTCGGGTGATAAGGAGGTTGTGGGGGGGGGAGAGGGGGGGAAGCAACATTTGACTCAATCGATCTCACTATCGATCTCACTGAACGGGATACCACGGGACACCACGGGACACCTGTCGATCTCAGTATCGATCTCACTCAACGGGACACCACGGGACACCACGGGCCACCACGGGACACCACGGGACACCGCGGGACACCTCTCGATCTCACTATCGGTCTCACTATCGATCTCACTATCGATCTCACTCAGCGGGACACCACGGGATTCCTCGGGGAACCAAATCGATCTCACGATCGATCTCACTATCGATCTCACTCAACGGGACACCACGGGACAGCTCGGGACACCTGTCGACCTCACTATCGATCTCACTATCGATCTCACTATCAATCTCACTCAGCGGGACACCACGGGACACCTCGGGGCACCACATCGATCTCAGTATCGATTTCACTATCGATCTCATTCAACGGGACAGCACGGGACACCAGTCGATCCCACTATCGATCTCACTATCGGTCTCACTCAACGGGACACCACGGGACACCTCGGGGCACCACATCGATCTCAGCATCGGTTTCACTATCGATTTCACGATCGATCTCACTCAACGGGACACCACGGGACACCACGGGACAACACGGGACACCGCGGGACACCGGCGGGACACCGCGGGGCACCGGCCGCCAGAGGGGTTACATTCGGTCCGGCCGCGGCCCAGCCACAGGAGGATTTCGGGACACCCGCGGGACACCGGCGGAACACCGCGGGGCACCGGCCGCCGGAGGAGTTACATGTGGTCCGGCCGCGGCCCAGCCACAGGAGGATTTCCTCTCGCCCGCCCACGCAGCTTCGCCCTGCCCGCACGCACGCACGGCACGCACGACACGAACCCGAAATTGAAATCGATTTCCCGGTGGGGGGGGTCTCCGTTTCACGTCGGACTCACCCCCCAACCTCCGAACTTGTGAAACTTCTGCGCCTGCGGGGAGCTTCTCCAGAGTCTCGCAAACTGTCGACTTCCCCACCGCCCCCTTGCTCTTATCCGCATCTGCGGGGTGCTACGATATAATGTAAAGTTTGGCTGCGGTTGGTTCATTCGGTCTATGGACTGCCAGCCTGGCTCCAAGGCAACTCCTGTTGTTTCCAGTGTGCCACACACACGGCAGCGGCTGCATGCTGTTTTCAGCTTGGGTGTCCGTCGTCGCATCTACCAGGCCTTACTCGAAACTTCGGTCCTACGTGCGTCTCTACGTCTAGCCAATGCCCTTCTCTTTGGGCGAAGGCCAACGCTCGGCAGAGCATGATTTCCTCTGCGGGCGTGCCTCTTTCTCGCCCTGGCTTCCCTCGGGGTCCGCCCCGTGCAGGGAAGTCAGCGGGGACGTCTCTGGCCCTCCTGGGCCTCTGCGATCTGGATCCCGGGCCGCCCTTCCTGCTCGGGCCAGGGGCAGTCCCCCGCGGGCTTGGAGGTCTTGACGTTGCCCGAGCATCACCTTGCGATGGCGGGGGGCCACGGCCGCCAGGCGGAGGGCGAGCTCCTCCTCGCTCGCCGTAGGGGGGCCAGGCGAGCGGCACCAGCGGCGCCAGCGCCTCGGCGTTCGTGGCGGCACGGCTGCCGCCGCTGCCGCGGCCGAAGCCTGCCGCGCTGCCCCCCCCGCCTCTTCGCGCCCTTTCGGCCTCGCGCCGCCCAGTCCGGCAGGCTCGCAAGGGCTGGGACGTGCTGCTGTCGGCCTACTTCCAGGACCGCCGCTGGGGGGGGCGCTGCGCCGCTCCCCCATCGACGACCCCGCCGCCTCCGCTCGGACGAGAGGTGCTGATTGGGGGTGGGCGAGGGGGACGGGGGGGGGCGAGGGGAGGCGAGGGTACCCCCCGTCCTTAAAAAGCGCTCGTTCCCCCTTTCCATGTGCCACCCTCTTCTCGCCTTTTGCCCCCTTCTCCCTGTCCGTTTCCCCGTTTCCCCGTTTCCTGTTGTGTTGTGTGTTTTGTTGCTTTTGTTTGTTTGTTTTCGTTCTCTCTCTCTCTCTCTCTCTCTCTTCCATGCACGTGTCTACCCCGCCCTCTTCACCTCCTTCCCTCGCCTCCCGATTATTAAATCGCTTCGCTCATTCCGCCGGCCCGTATTGTGCCATCGCGGGGTCTTGGGGGGTCTTGGGAGCCCTTGGAAGCTTCGTGGGAGCTTCTTGGGAACTTTGGGAGGCCTCGTGGATGGCTCTGGGTGGGCCCTCTTGGTGGTCTCTTGGGGGGGGTCTGCCTGGCCTCTTGGGGGCCTCCTGGGAGCTTCCTGGGGGTCTCTTGGGGGCCTCTTGGGGCTTTCTTGCGGCCTGTTGGGGGCCTCTTGGGGCTCTCTTGGGGGCTTCGTGGGGCTACTTGGGGGCTTGTAGGGGCATTTCGGGGGCGTGTTTGGGCGGGAGGCTCAAAATTTCCGTTCAGGTTGCCCCTGTGGACCTCAATCATGGGGCCGTCTTGGGGCCTCTTGGACCGTCTTGAGGGTTTCTTGGGCCTTCTTGGAGCGCTCGGGCCGTCTTGAGGTGATCTTGGGGGCCTCTTGGACCGCCTTGAAAGGTGTGAAAGACGAAGAGGCGGATATGTTAAACATGCACGCTTTCCTGAGGGAATGAGACGATTTTTGCTGCGGGAGCCTTCACCTCCTTCCCTCGCCTCCCGATCATTTGTCCCGCCCTCTTAACCCTTTTCCATCCCTCCCCCCTTTGTTAGAGAGTCCTGCCGAAGCCATACGACCACCAGCTGCAGGAGTGCTGTTAGTCATTGCCTAATACCACCCGCTTGCCAATTTGGGCCGGCCTCAGGGCAATGGCCACGCGGGAATATTCGGGGCTTAGTGCGGCCAGCCGAATTCTTGCCGAAGCAAGGCAAACAGTCGTGTGAGGCCGCTGGTGTTGATGATTGCCAACCAGAGGCAAGGCAAGCGCCCACACGGGGCTAGTCGGGGCTAGCCGAGACCGCCCGAATTCCCGCCGAAAAGGGCAAGCGGCAACGTGGTCTGGCCGGAGCTAACCAAGGCCAAATGAATTCCCGCCGAAGTATGGCATGCGGCCGCCACGCGGGGGTCTCTCGGTCTTGTAGCGAATTGCCAAAGGAATCCATCAGGGAAATGGAGCGCTTTGGGAATCCAGAGAACATATGCGAAGTCGTGACTTGTTCAGTAGAACTATGAAGAGCCCTGCGGGACTGCCGAGGAAACCTGACGAACTCTTGCGGATTTCTGGAGTCCTGAAGAACTCTTTCCGACGGAGTCCGGACGGATCCGAGAGTCCTGAAAGAACAAATTAAGGAATCCTGAAGAATCCGACGGGATCTTGAAGAACTAGGGGGAAACATGACGAAGATTGACGAACCTTGAGGGTCCAAAGCAGTCTTTTGGAGCCCACTGGACGCCAGAGGAATCATGAGAGGTCACGAGGTACCCTGAGGAATCCTGAAGAACCCTTCAGAATCCGTTTGAATCCATTGGAAACCCGTGGTATCTTAAAGTATCATGAATAATCCTGAGGAGCCCCGAGGAAACCCAAGAAATCCGACGGAATCCTTAGAGTCCTCCTCGAAATCCGGTGGCAAAAGCCACGTTTTTTTCCTAGTAGTAGTAGTAGTAGTAGTAGTAGTCGTCGTCGTCGTCGTCGTCGTCGTCGTCGTCGTAGTAGTAGTAGTAGTAGTAGTAGTAGCAGTGGCAGTGGTAGTACTAGTAGTACTAGTAGTACTAGTAGTAGTAGTAGTAGTAGTAGTAGTAGTAGTAGTAGTAGTAGTAGTAGTAGTAGTAGTAGTAGTAGTAGTAGTAGTAGTAGTAGTAGTAGTTAGTAGTAGTAGTAGTAGTAGTAGTAGAGTAGTAGTAGTAGTATAGTAGTAGTAGTAGTCTAGTAGTGAGTAGTAGTAGTAGTAGTAGTAGTAGTAGTAGTAGTAGTAGTAGTAGTAGTAGTAGTAGTAGTAGTAGTAGTAGTAGTCAGTAGTAGTAGTAGTAGTAGTAGTAGTAGTAGTAGTAGTAGTAGTAGTAGTAGTAGTAAGTAGTAGTAGTAGTCGTAGTCGTAGTAGTAGTAGTAGTAGTAGTAAGTAGTAGTAGTAGTAGCTGAGTATAGTAGTATAGTAGTAGTAGTAGCAGTAGTAGTAGTAGTCGTGGTAGTAGTAGTAGTAGTAGTAGTAGTAGTGGTAGTAGTAGTAGTAGTAGTAGTAGTAGTAGTAGTAGCATGGTAGTAGTAGTAGTACTAGTAGTAGTAGTAGTAGTAGTCGTAGTAGTAGTAGTAGTAGTAGTAGTAGTAGTAGTCGTTGTAGTAGAAGAAGTAGTAGTAGTAATAATAATAACCGTGGTAGTAATAGTAGTAGCAGGTATAGTAGCAGTAGTAGCAGTAGCAGGTGTAGTCGTAGTAGTAGTAGTCGTCGCAGCAGCAGCAGCAGTAGTAGCAGCAGAAGAAGAAGCAGCAGCAGCAGTAGTAGTAGTCGTAGTAGTAGTAGTAGCAGTAGTAGTAGTAGGAGAAGAAGAAGTAAGATGATAAGTAGTAGAAGTAGTAGTAGTAAGATGATAATGATGTGCGCTCTTCTGGAAGCCTCTCGGGGACTCCCAATTGCGGGTCGGTGACGGGTTCACGTCGGATCGACGTCGGACCGACGTGTTGCATCGATTCAGCCCGTAATGTGAGTTTGCGAGCGCGCCTGCGCACAACACTTCGACACGCCAGGGGGCGACGCGTTTGCAGGGCAATCGTGCCCACCTGCCAGCTGCAAGTTCCGCCAACGTGCCTGGGTTGAGGCCTCTTGGATGTTCATTGGGATATCGTTTATCATGGGAGGTCTCTCGGGGGAATGTTTGGGGCACCCCCCAGGTTTCTCGAGGGCCTCTTGGAGGCCAGCTCGTGGCTTCTCGGTGCCTCGCGGGGCTTCTTGGGGGCTTCCTCGGGGCTTTTTGGGAGCCCCCAGGCGCCCAGGCGAGAGCCCCATTTTGAAAACGGCCCGCTCCCGATTCGTGTTATCGTTGCAAACTTTTAAGACGAATGTCCGCTGCGCGTAGGCGAGAGCTCCATTTTGAACACCGCCCGCCCTCGATCCTCGCAGTTGTTGCACAATGTTCAGGTTCATGGTTATAAGTGGCGAGGCGAGCTCGGGCGAAGCGCCCGGCCCTCCGTAAACGCGCGTCTGGTGGCGCGACAGCGGAAACTATTTACAGTGAGAGGAGATGGTGGAGGGGGAGGAGGAGGAGGAGGAGGACGACGAGGAGCAGGAGAAGGAGCATGAGCAGGAGAAGGAGGAGGGGGAGGAGGAGGACGAGGTCGAGGACGAGGACGAGGGCGGGGAGGAAGAGGAGGACGAGGAGCAGGAGGAGGAGGAGGACGACGGCGACGGCGACTACGACGGCGGCGACGACGACGGCGGCGCTGCGGCGGCCCTGGCTCTGGCGTCCCGCCGCCGCCGCCGCCGCGACTGCCGCCGCGACTGCCGCCGCCGCCGCCGCCGCCGCCGTCGTCGTCGTCGTCGTCGTCGTCGTCGTCGTCGTCGTCGTCGTCGTCGTCGTCGTCGTGATCGTCGTCGTCGTGGTCGTCGTCGTCGTCGTCGGGCGGCCGTCTCGGCGGCTGGGCGAGCTTCGAGGATTGAGGTTTTGGGCTCGGGATTATTCTTGCAATTATCGTTGCTCCGTAGGGTGCTCATCGTCGCCGCGGCCGGGCTCGTGCAAATCTGTCGCTCGGGGATCCCAGGGTGAGTTTCCGTGCTCCAGGCGTCGGGCCTCGGGGAGGGGCCCAGGGCGCCCGCAGGGGTTGCCAGCGGAGGGTGCGTCAGATCCTGGGGAAGGGCGGGAGGAGGGGAAAAGGGGAAACGGGTCCGTCGAGGTTCGACGCAGGCGCCCCCTTCTGGGCTGGTAGCGAATCGCGAATCCATCCGCGTCGGAGCAGGGGCTCCGCGACCCCCCAAAAAAACCATAGCGTCGCAACGTCCGCCCCCAGTAATAGGAGGTGAAGGGGGAGGGGCGGGGGAAGGGGTGGGAGGAACAAGAAGACGTAAGGTTGTATAGTGTTTCGTGGCTCGCACGTCGAACGGCGCGCGCGTTTGCGCATAGCTCCTGGCTCAAAATGTCAGGCGGGGCCGTGCGTGCCCCCAACGCCTCCCTGGCTGAGCAAGCCAAGGCTTTAGCTTCCCACTTGCAGGGCTTCGCTGCAGCCCTGCACGCGCTGCCGCACGAAAGGCGGCCGCAGGATGTAGTGGACGGTCTGGATCGGCTCCGCGCTTCTTTGGCGGCGCGCTTCGACGCCCCGAAGAAGCGTGGCCGGAAGGCTGCCCCGACTGGAGGCGGGGGAGAGAGGCATCGCCTGCTCGCCCGCGTCAGGCGCCTGCGGCACAAGAAGAAACGAGCGGACTCCTGGTTTGAAAAATCGTTCGACCTTACCCTGTAGGGATTCGGCGTTTTCGGGGGGAGGGGCCGTCGGGGACCAGTTCGGGGTTTGTGTCTGCGGCCAGGACGGCGCGCTGAAGAAAGAGCGGGGACAGAGGACCGCGAACAGGATAGACAATTTGTGGTTCGCTCGAGTGGCGCTCTCGAGACCTACTATACCAGCAGCGGCAGTCGCGGCATGGTGCCGCGATTTCTCCATCGACCAGACAAGCCAAATAGGCTGGGATGGGTTGAACACCCGAACTGCGCGACACCCATGCCCAGATGGTCAGATGTCCTCGCGTGCTCTCCTGACTGTGTGTGACCCCCACATATTCCTTTTATCGCGTGCTTACCCTTTATACCTGCTGCCCTTCCTCGGTCCAAACGATAAGGATACTGTCACGTTTTGGCAGCGAGCTGGATTTTTCCGTTATCAGATAATTGCCGTCGTATTGTCGCTATCGACGGGGTGCTGCAGGGTGGGGCCGAAGCGCCCCAAAAAATAGAACATTCCGGCCATGCGCTCATTGTCCAGATTCGATTAAATGTGGGGTAAGCAGACTCTGTCGTAACGGCGCTGCCCTCGGAATTGTAGCCGAAACGTCGCAACCTTGATTTCTGGGTCGCAATAGCCAGATTATGTTGTAATGGCGCTTCCCTAGGAAATGCAGCCGAATCGTCGTAACCTTAATTTGCGGATCGCGCTAGCCAGATTCTGTCGTAACGGCGCCCCCCTCGGAAATGCAGCCGAATCGTCGCAACCTTGATTTGTGGGTCGGGCTAGCCAGATTCTGTCGTAACGGCGCCCCCCTCGGAAACGCAGCCGAATCGTCGCAACCTTGATTTCGGGTCGCGCTAGCCAGATTCTGTCGCAACGGCGCCCCCCTCGAAAATGCGGCCGAACCGTCGCAACCTTGATTTGCGAGTCACGGTAACCAGACGGGCCTCTCCTATACACATTGGCCAGCACGGGCAATGGGTCTCGTGGGGTTTGTTCGGCCGATTCCGTTTGCAGGGCAGACGAAAATATCGGAGTGCCGCGACGCTTTTGTGGAGGTGGTCAAGAGAATGAACCGAGCCGAAATCTCTCGCGCCGCTGGCGCGTCGGCAGTTGGGGAGACGCCGACCGCTCTTCTGCTCCACCTGCACGACGAGGCTAACATGCGGATGAAGTCATTCGAGCTGGAGGCCGACGAGAAGTACCGATTGAATGGGGGCGTGATCCGCGCCCGATCAAGCAAAATCCAGGGACATGCCATGGAGGTTCAGGTCGGCGTTGGCAGTGCGAGCCAGCCGATCGAGGTATACACCGAGCTGGAGCCCATGCTCCGCAAGGACGCCCCGACGATCGCCACAACCATCATCCAGAGGGCCACCGACGTGATCGGTGCTCTGCGGGAAGGGTTGAAGCCAAGCGGCCGCGATTGCACAGGCCCCCGCTTGCGCGTGGTCCACATCGTGGTCGGGGACGGCGTTGGGACCAACGCCGCGGCTTGCAAGAGGGCATACCGACATCTTGTTGCGGAGGCTCGCCTTACTTTCCGTTGCTCCTACAACATGATTGTTTTCGTGTGCAGCTCTCACGCTGCCAACCTGGTGGTGCAGGCTGGAATATGCGGCAAGATCACGCCGCGCCCCGTGCAGACAGATCGGCTCTTGGGGACTTGTTCGAGGCTCTTTAAGTATTTAGTACCTGACTACCAATCCGAGTTTCATCGCAACCTGCGGCGCCACGCAGTGGACAAGCTCGAGGTGATCACCTCCTCTCCCGAGGTTCCGTTGCCCGAGAGCAGCGTGAAGTTGCAGGATCTCTATGGAAAGCGCGCCTTGCCTGATGAGTTCGTGGCCTTCTGGACGGCAGGCTTCGATGCCTTCCAGCATGCGTCCGAGGCGGACCACGCTGGTGCGGCGCACGAGCAGGCCTACCACTTGTTGTCCAAATACATGCTGCGCGTGGACGACCGTCCAATTGTGACGCGCTTCTTTACATTTTCCGACTGCATATTTTGTCTGCTTCGTTGGCGCCTCCTCGGCGTGCCAGCAGCAATACTTCACACTGGCAGGGTCGTTGCTCAGAAGCAAAACTCGAAGCGGCTGGACGCAGTGCAGCAGTATCTCAGCGACCCCTCCGAGGACAAACACTTGCGCAAGGTGTGCCTGTGCTTGCGCCTCAGTCTCTTGGCAGTTTCGCTGTCGGCGCGCAAAACGCCAGCGCCCGATGACCCTGACCAGGAGCCAGTGCTGGTGCAACTTGGCAAGGGGGTCGTCCAGCGGCGCACAGGGGAGGAGTTGGAAACGATGCTCGGGTGCATTCGGGCGGACCCGGCCATCGACGTGCTGGATTGTACCACCGCCCTCCTCGCGACTTGGTGTCATATCAGAGTGCGCTTCGCGCAGTACGAGCGCTACCCCGCGCGCCTCTGGGCGCTCACCAAGATCTTCAATCCGTCTGGGCGCCCCTGGGCGGGGGCCGATTGCTTGCGCGACTTTGCCGCAGAAAGGGGCCCAGGCCCAGGAGGGTCCTCGCCAGCTATATATTCGCCCCGTTGCCGTCGCCGCCGCCGCCTCGCTGCGTCATTTCCCATTCTTTTTCGGCGCGCCGGTGTTTGTATTTGCTGGTTGCGTCAATTCCTTTTGTTTTTTTCTGGCGGGGGCCGTAAAAACCATTGGGCAATCGGCCACCGCCCTCCCAGGTACCCCGATGAGTTGGATACTTTCGTACTCTGCGACGAGTCCGAGCTCGACGCGGGCTATTCGATTCTCCTTCGGAAGCGCGCTCTGCGCGGCAGATCGCCAGCAGAGGCGGTGGCTTTCTTGTTCCACTGGGGCCCGCCCTCCCCCCACCCCCCCACCCCTGCTCGCCCCGCAAACAAAACCCAGAACACGGACGGGCAAACAATTTCCAGTCGCTGGGGCGCCAAAGCCAGTCAGGGCCTCTTCGGCCCGACTCAGACAGCACCCCGTCGGCTCCAATCAGGGCCAGCCAGGTTGCGCCATAGGTTGCGCGCGCGGCGGCAGAAAACCTTTTTTTGGAGGGGAGGGGGCATTGTCACCGACCCCGCAGTTTTGCCCGCCCAGGCTCCGACCAGATGTCCAAGCGGAGCTCGTCCAGATCGCGCAAACCGCTTCCACAAACAGTCTCGAGGCCGAGCGGCGGCATAAGCAGAGCAAACAAGGAGAAACAGTCAAAATGACTACGGTGGCGAGAGCCAGCCGCAACTCCATCCTTCAGAGATATGGGATTAAAAGGCGCCGCGATCTGGAATTGCGGGCGACGCGCGCCAAGAAGAGCAGGAAGGTCTTCAGGGCCACAAGACGCCCTCCCGCCCTCGCCCCTGATGTCTCGTTCCAGCCCCCCCCCGGCCAGAATCCCAATGTCAGCTTTCCTGCGCGGGGGCTCCCAGGTCAGCACCGTGAATTACCACGCCCTGGCGGTCAAGGAGACGAAACGGCTCTTCCCTCGCGCCCGCGGGAAGTTGAGGCCGCGGGATGAAAGCGCCTTCCCTTCATTGTACCAGCGCTTGTATTGTGCCCCCTCAGGCACGAGGCCCATGTGCCCAAACGCCAGCAACGAGCCATTGTCCATCAGGGGGACGCGGCCGCTCTTCGCGCCTACAAGGCGCAGCATCAGGTCCGCTTGCGCAAGGCAGCGAAGGCGATGCGGGACGCCCACAAGGAGGAGACCGCGTCCGAAGCCCAGATGCCGTGGGACGTGCACGAGTGGGTGGAGTGGATGTGCGGCAACGACGCCGAGTGGCGGGGGCTGCTGAAAACTGCCACGGCCGAGCGGCGTTCGTTGAACCGGCAGGCGGTCCCGATGGGCGATCTGCCTCCAGCGCCCCGTCTCCAGCCAGTCGGCCAGGAATGCATCATGCACATGTGGTTTCGGAAGCTCCTGGCTTGCCCTCCTGGGTTATACAGCGTCGGGGTTCGGTCGCTTGCTCCGCCCCACACGCGCGGCAGCGTGGTTATGTTTGCCTGCTCGCTTTTGTCTTGCTGTTGGGCCATTCCTTTAGTTGCAGTGGCCCGCCGCCGCTTCCTCTTGGACATCCCTTCTCTGCAGGCTCGTGCGGCCCCTGTTTCGGACGTCTTGCACAGCCGAGGTGTAGACATCTCGGCCGACTTGCTCGTGGCCCGCCTGACAGTCTCCATCGACCGCGCCTCCGACACGGGGATCGTATTTTCAATTGCGCATGCCTACGAAGTCAAGGAAGATGCGGCGCAACGCACGGCAACCAGAGGAGCAGAGGGGGAGGGCCAGCCCGACCAAGATGACGACCGCGTCTCGGTGGCCTCCTCCGATCTCCAGTCCTGCGCGGATAGCCTGGAGCAGGAGGCCGAGGACGAGGTAGAGGAGTGCCACGGCGGTGCAGAGGACGGGTCGGACGACGCGGCAGAGGACGGGTCAGGGTCGGGAGCAGAAGCTCCAGGTGCTGTGGACGAGAGGGCGCCTCCAGGGTCCTGGGTGCTCGAGAGCAACGGTTATTTTACATACTCTAACAATCCAGCCTGGCCAGACGTAAAAGTCCGAGTGAGCCCGCGGTGGCGGGGGGCCCACGGCATGGGGACCAAGGCCTTGTCCAAGACTGTCACGTGCCACCATTTTGGTGAGGACAAATCTGCGGGCAAGCCAGTCGTTTCATTTCTGGTGCTGCGGGCGTGGACGGTGTGCAGAATGCGTCGGGCAGGGTTTCACCTCAAAGAACCCCACCGCGCCCGATTCGTCGAATCTCAGCTGCAGAAGTTGAGAGACGCCCTGCGTGCTCTCGGCAACCCTGCCGATTCTACAGGCTCGCCCAAGGCTGACAAGAAAATCCGGCTATGGGCTGGTCTCGACGTAGGCCTCCATTAGAGCCGAGCCGATCTGGGCCCAACTTTACCACTTCTGACGTCGCCCGCGTTCCGCGGACGTGGTTGCGACGATTGGCCGTCATTTTGCCTCCATTCTTCCGTGAGTTGTCGGCGCCGCGGCGGCTTGAATACATCGTCATCGTCACCGTCGTCGTTATCATCATCGTCCTCGCCCTCCCCCCACTCCTTACCCCGCCCGCCCGAGATCCGCCTGGCACGACCCCAAGCACGAGGAGGATGAGGAGCAGGAGGAGCAGGAGGAGCAGGAGGAGGATGACGAGGAGGAGGGGGAGGAGGAGGAGGAGGAGGAGGAGGAGGAGGAGGAGCAGGAGGAGGAGGACGAGGAGGAGGAAACACAAGAAACGAAGAAGGAGGTGGAGGAGGAGTAGGAGGATGAGGAGGAGGA
>CAUYUJ010000092.1:487971-499163 GCA_963575745.1 Prorocentrum cordatum | reverse complement strand
GTTTAACGAAAAAATCGGCGCCTGTGGCGAGCTCGTATAATTTTGGCGCCTGCGGTGGGGTTTTCCAGAGTCTCGCAACTTGCCGACATCGCCGCCGCCCCTTCACTCTTATCCGCGTATGCGGGGCGCTAGATATTATTACAGGACCACCTCTCCCGAGCGAGTTTCGACCACCCTGGGCGCCCAAGAAGCCCCTAAAACTGCCCCAAAGAGGTCCATTACGGTTCCAAGACGGCCCAAGAGCGCTTCAAGACGCCCTCAGCCCAAAACGCACCAAAAAGGCACCCAAGTAGCTCAAGACAGTCGGAGAGACTCCCCTAAGACGCCCCGATGAGCCCCAAGAGAACGCCAGACAAGTCAAGATCGTTCCCTTCTTTAGGGGGGAATTGTCAGCTAGATTCGTTTTTTGTTTTCCAAGGCTCCAGAACGGTTCAAGATGCCCCCCAGATCCCCTCAAACGGATCCAGAGGCCCCCACAAAGCCCCAAGAGGGCTCCAAGACAGCTTCAACGAGTCCCAAGACGACCCAAGATGACCCCAAGACGGCCCAAGAGACTCCCGAGACGGCCCAAGACGGCCCCAAAAAACTCCAAAGAAAGCACCAAGACAGCCCCAAGAAGCCCCCAGCAGAACCCCACGACGACCAGAGCCCGCTGAGACAGCCCACAAGGGCACCAAAACGGTCCAAAAGGGCCCCACGACTGTCCAGAAGGGACTTTAAGACAACCCGGAAGAGCCCCGCACGCGCCACCCCGGACGCGGCAGCTACAGAAGTGAACCTCCGTTCTTTTGGGTATTGTTTTTCCCCACATCCTAAGTGGGGTTCTTGTTTTCTTTGCACACCCTCCGCGCAGGATCTCTCCTCCTCCTCCTCCTCCTCCCTCTCCTCTGCTCCTCTTTGCTTCCTCCTCCGCATCATCATCACCATCACCATCACTCCCCACTCATCATTCTCATCACCATCAGCATCACCATCACCATCCCACGATCACTCACCATCATCGGCATCGAACGATCATCATCATCATCATCATCATCATCATCATCATCATCACTACTCGCTGACTTGAGGCCTGAATATGGAGGAAGAAGTATCAGGCGGGAGCCTCGTCTGTGAGTGAATTGTGAGGAAGTCTCAGGCGGGAGCCCCCTCCCTATGGGGCCCGCACTTCATGTTCGAATCCTAGCGGGTCATCCGCAACGTGTAACTGGCGTCACTTTTGGGCTCTTGAGACCTGAATATGGAGGAAGTCTCGAGCGGGAGCCTCGTCTGTGAGTGAATTGCGAGGAAGTCTCAGGCGGGAGCCCCCTCCCTATGGGGCCCGCGCTTCATGTTCGAATCCGAGCGGGTCATCCGAAACGTGTAACTGTCGTCACTTTTGGGCTCTTGAGGCCTGAATATGGAGGAAGTAGCAGGCGGGAGCCTCGTCTGTGAGCGAATTGTGAGGAAGTCTCAGGCGGGAGCCCCCTCCCTATGGGGCCCGCACTTCATGTTCGAATCCGAGCGGGTCATCCGCAACGTGCAACTGTCGTCACTTTTGGGCTCTTGAGATATGAATATGGAGGAAGTCTCGAGCGGGAGCCTCGTCTTTGAGTGAATTGCGATTAAAAGGTCTCAGGGGGGAGGAGCCCCTCCCTATGGCCCCCGGGGCCCGCATTCATGTTCGAATTCGAAATCCTATCGGTCACCGAAACATTAACTGCCGTCATTTTGGGGTTTTTTTTCCCCCCCTTGAGACCCTGAATAAAGGAGGAAATAAATCAGCGGGAGCCTCGTCTGTGAGTGAATTGTGAGGAAGGTCTCAGGCGGGAGCCCCCTCCCTATGGGGGCCGCCCTTCATGTTCGAAAGGAGAATTCGGATGAGAAGGAGGAGGAGGAGGAAGAGAAATCGAAGGGGGAAGAGAGGGCAGTGCAGGGGGCGAGAGGAGAGCGTGTCCGCCAGGAGGAGGAGGAAATGGCAAAGGGTAAGCTAAACATATTCTCATGTGGGGTCCTACCGTCGGAGTAATTGTTGTTGTTCTATCTCTCTCTCTCTCGCCCTCTCTCTCTCTCTCTTTCTCCCGCGCCCCGCCTGCCGCTTGCACGCTGATCCTGAAGGGCCAAGGTGCATGGCGCAAAGCGCCAATGCAGTCTTTTGGTGTGTGTATACATATATATACATATATATATATATATATATATATATAGATATGTATTCCCTTCTATATTTTGGTTTACAATCCGGGCGGAACGCGAAAGGGGTCCCTCCCCCACCAAATCCAGACTCCGGGGATCTGGGGCTTTGGGACCCTCTGGACGGGCCTCGAAGCGGCCCCCCGGGCCTCGCAGGGCGTTTTGCCAAGCCTTCCCAGCACATCTAAGGCGATCAGGGGGGTCATCGGAGACGTCCCAGAGACCCCCAAGACAGCACACGACCGCTCCAAGAGTGACCGACGCGACCTCGAGATGGCCCAAGAGGCCTCAAGGACGGTCCCAAAGAGGCCTCCAAGAGCACTCCCAAGAAGGCCCTAAGAGGCACAAATCATTGATTTTCTGTTGGTTTTTGGTGAATTCGGGGGTTCTCCTCTTTTCGGTTTACCGACGCTCCAAGACGGCGGTCTTCTGGGCGTCCGAAGCCGCCTGGGAGGCTCCAAAATCGCCCACAACCATCCGAAAGGGCTTCCAGGCAGTCCAAGAGAGCCCCAAAACGGCACAACACGAGTCCAAGATGGCCCTCAGAGAGCCCCATGGCGGCCCAAGGTGGCCCCAAGACACCCTCCGAAGCGTTCCAAATCGTGACCCGGTCGTTCAGGGAGACCGCGGATGGAGGCAGGGTGGCCCGAGGAAGCCCCCAGAGGCCCCCAGAATACGCCCAGGAGGCCTCCAGAAGGCTTTAAGAAAGCCTGAAACAACTTTTGTGAGGCCCCCAGAGGCTCTCCAAGGAGGAGCCTCCGCAAAAAAGAGCTGCGGAGGATGGGGAGAACGCGCAGGGTATGCCGAAAAGAAAGAAACAGAAGCATGGAGGAAGGATGACGAATAACATTATTATAGCGGCGATTCCGGGAAAGGCAACAAGGAGTTATCGCCAAATTGTCGGCTTGACTTTCCTGCTATTCCGCCTGCACACCAAAGTTAAAGAACCAAGGTGCATGGCGCGAAGCGCCAATGCAGTCTTGTCTCTATATATATATATATATATGTATACACATGTGTGTGTACATGTCCATTCTTATATTCTTATTACCCGGAACCTCCCTCCATAAACCGGACCCCCCTCCAGGGACGCCCCGGACGCACTTTCGGACGTCTTGGCGGACCCCTGGACGCCCTTGGAAATGGTCCGCTGGCCCTTCCTGGCCTCCCAGGGCGCCTTGCCGGGCCTTGCGAGCATATTCAAAGCGATCAGAGGGGTCATCAGAAAGGCGCACGACCGACCCAAGACAGCACAAGAGCGCTCCAAGAGGAACCTCGATGGTCTGAAGACGGCCCAAGAGGCCTCCAAGACGCCACGAGAGGCCGTCAAGAAAGCCTCGAAGAAGCAAAAATCGTCTCATTTTGTTGGTTTCGGAAATTGTGCATTTTTAGCAGATCCGCTTTGTAGGTCTTCGCAGCGTCCAAGACGGCCCGATGGGCTCCCGAGATCGCCCCAAGACGGCCCAAGAGACCCCCCCGAGGGCTTGAAGACGGCCCATGAGGGCCCCAAGTCTGCTCCAGAGAGCCCCGAGACTGGCCACAAGATGCCCCCAGAAGGCTCCCAAGAGAGACCCACGAACGCCACGGGAGACCCCCAAGAAAGCCATTTGGAGGCCCCCATAGAGGGCCTTAGCCGCTTGATTATCCTTCTGCCCGCCGTGCCCCTTGGCGCCCGCGTGGCGGCGCTGCTGGGCTAGCTTCGCAGAGGATCATTTTGCTGCCGTGCGCTCGTTGCGCTCACGCCAGCCCGCCTGTTTTTCCCGTAGCTCTATCACCATTTCTCTCTCTCTCTCTCTATTTCTCTCCTTTCCCCCCTCTACCTTCCTCGTCGACCTCCACGTACGTGGCATCTGATGGCCATCCTCGTTCGCACGCTCCTGCCTCTGGACCTTCTCACTGTTTCCCCCCCCCTCCTCCCCCCTTCCGCCTCTTCAGCCCCCCCTCATCCTTGCTCCCTGCCCGTTCCTCGTTCATGGACAAGTGCCATCACCAGCCAGGCACCCTCTCCAGCGGCCCGGGAGCCGCCCAGACGGGCTGAAGTGGCGTCACAGAGGCACCGAAAGGCTTCGGGATGTCCCGCGGGTCTCACGGGCAGCCCCAGATACCTTCAAGACGGCCCACGAGGATTTGACGAGCGCTCCCCAGAGGGCCCCGGAAGGCGAGCACAATTGTATTCCGTATGTTTTTTAAATGGTTTTGGGATTCTCGACTTTCGAGCTTCGAACGCTCCACGACGTCACGAGAGGCCTCCAATACCGCCCCACAGCGGCCCAAGATACCCCCGACACCGCCCCAAGACGGGCCAAGAGGGCCCCAAGACGGCCCCAAGAGGGGCCCAAGAGGGCCCAAGACGGCCCCAAGAGGGGCCCACGAGCAGGATCTCGAAAGGACAGCTCGAGCGTTAGGTCCCAGGATGCCCCCCCCCCCGACGGCGACGGCCCAAGAGGGTTCGCCGAGCGCTCCCCAGAGGGCCCCGAGATGCAAAAACCATTGAGTCTCAATGTTGTTCAATGCTTTCGGGGCTATCGACTTTTCCAGCTTCCACCCCCAAGAGGCCCCCAAAACAGTCCCGCGACGGACCGCCAAGGGGCCCCCAAGAGCGCCCACAGACAGCCCAAGGGGGCCCCGAGCGGCCTCAGAGGCGCCCGAAACGCCCCAAGACAGTCCCACGAGGGGCCCCTGCGCAAGAGCCCGAAGCGATAGTTCGAGATGCCCCCCTAACGGCCCTACAGGACTCGATGGGCGCTCCCCAGACGGCCGCAAAAGGCAAACACAAATGATGTTCCTTTGGTTGTGATGTGTTTTCGCGGCACTCTCGACTTTTCGAGCTTCCGGCGCTCCCCGACGTCTCAAGAGGCCTTCAAGACCGCCCCGAGGCGGCCCAAGAGGCCCCCACGAGGGTCCCTAGACGACCCAAGAGAACCCCTAGACGGCCCTAGACGCGCCCAAGACACCCCAAGAGAGCTCCGATACGGCCCCAACATGGCACCACAACTAATATAACATCAACAAAACCGGTCCCTCGT
This sequence comes from Prorocentrum cordatum, assembly GCA_963575745.1. Taxonomy (NCBI): domain Eukaryota; class Dinophyceae; order Prorocentrales; family Prorocentraceae; genus Prorocentrum; species Prorocentrum cordatum. Next base: position 493,965 of record CAUYUJ010000092.1, on the reverse strand, counting down.
CAAAAACGGCGTTGAGCTAAATTTGTTTTAAGTTTTTGGGGTTCGGGCGGAGCTTTGGGCGCTCCTTTGGCGCATCTCTGGGCTCTCCCAGGGCGTCCTCTACATTTATTTTGGGTGTTTGTGGGATTTTCATGAGAGCGTCGGGAGGCCTCTGGAGGCCCTGGAGGCCCCTCGCTTCGCGTCTCTGGGGGCTGGCGACCGCCTCCTCCTCCTCCTCCTCCTTCTCCCCTCCCCCTCCTCCTCCTCCTCTTCCTCTCCTCTCCTCCTCCTCCTCCTCTCTCCCCTCCTCATCGCCTCCTCTCTCCTCCCCTCCCCTCCCCCCCTCCCCCTCCTCTTCCTCCTCCTCCAACTTCGGTCCTCCTCCTCCTCCTTTCTCCTGGTCCTCCTCGTCCTCACCCCTTCTCCTCTACTGTCTCTACTCTCTTCCCTCTCCTCACAATTCCTCCACCCTACTTCTCCTCCTACTCCTCACTCTTCTCACTCCTCTCACCTCTTCCTGCTCCTCCTCCTCTTTCCTCTTCCTCGTCGTCGTCGTCCTCTTCCTCCTCCTCCTCCTCCTCCTCCTCCTCCTCCTCCTCCTCCGGGTGCCACCGCCGACGGTGGCGAGCGGACAGTGAGAGAGATTTTCGCCCGCACAAGCTTATCCCTGCTGGCATTAAGAAGCGTGGGAGACCTTCCAACCTTAGCTAACTTTCGTCGTGGCCTGGCCCGTGCACAAGTGACGCCCGCACGCTGGCACCCGCCCAAGACAACATCACATCATCATTCCTGTCCTTCTTCTCGCCCCCTCTTCTGAAGCAGATTAGGAATATTTCTGACGTATAACTCGGCCGTCCTAGGGAAATGCGGCCGAAGTGTCGCAACCCAGGTCTTGTCAAACCCAGCCTCGGCCCCCTCCTTCTCCACCCCTCTTCCTCCCCTCGTCCACCTCCTCCCCTTCTCTTTCTTTCCCCTCCTCCTCCTCCTCCTCCTCCTCTTTTTTCCTCCTCTTCCTCCTCCTCCTCCTCCTCCTCCTCCTCCTCCTCCTCCTCTTTCGGCCCGGGGAAATGCGGCGAATTGTCCGCAACCCATATTTCGGCAAGCCCAGGACTCGGCCCCCTTCCTCCCCCACCCCCACACTCCTCCTCCCCCTCCTCCTCCTCCTCGTCTTGCCCTACCTCTCCTCTCTCACTCCTCCTCCTCCTCCTCCTCCTCCTCCTCCTCCTCCTCCTCCTCCTCATTTTTCTCCTTTTCCTCGGCCCAGGGAAATGCGGCCAAACTGTCGCAACCCAGATTTCGGCAAACCCAGCCTCGGCCCCCTCGTCTTCTTCTTCTTCGCCCTCCTCCTCCTCCTTCTCCCCCTCCTCTTCCCTTTCCTCCTCCGCTTCCTCCTCCTCCTCTTCCGCCTGCTCCTCCTCCTCCCTCCTTAGACTGTGCTGGAACCCGCTCGGATGCCTTCTGGGCAGTCGGAACAATTTTGGGCCGACTCCGAACCTTCTTAGGTTCCTCTTGCGCCGTCTGGTAGCCTTCTTGGGCCGTCCTGGAACCTTGTTGGGCGCCGCTTGAGCCGATGGGCCGATGTTGGAGGCTCTTCGGGCCGTCCGACACGACGCGTTCTTAGCGCCACCAGCGCAACTGCCAACAGGAAAGCCACCGCCAGGGGCGCATTATCATCACAGACATCCCGGCTTGAGCTATCCAGAGCACTCTCGCACTCGCCCTCGCGGGGGCGCCGACTCGACCAGCCGCGCCACCAACGCGCGATGCCGCCTGCTGGAGAGACCCCCAGCGTGAGCCAGGTGGAGGAAATGAAGGCGGGCTTGGTCGTGTCGGGGGCCGAGCGCACCAAGGCGACGAGGACGCTGCGCGAGTGGGCGGACAAGGACCCCGCGTTCACGTGGAACGATGAGACTGTCAAGACCATGGTGGCTCTCAAAGCGCTCGGCGTGGCGTCGATCAGGCGGGAGCTGCTCGACCAAGTGAAGACCGATTACAAGCGCACGGCCACGATCGGTAAGGAGTACGCGTGCTGCTACAAGAGTATCATGCCTTTGGTCCCCGACGCGGCGAGACCGTATCTGTGCGAGGCCAAGGACCTAGGGGACTGGCCCGCGGGGGTGTGCGCCGAGTCTGCGTGGATCTTCCGCCCAGGCTGTCCTAAGGACGGCGTCTTGATCGACTACTTCTTCGTGAAAGCAGAGATGGTCGCTACGCACCGCGTTCCCACAGGGTCCGCCAGCTCGGGGCTGCGCTTGGCGGACGGGGGCGTCGGCGGAGGCCCTGCCGCGGCGGCCGGGAGCGGGGCCGCGGCGTCCGCGGGGCCGCCAGCGTCGCCAGCGGCTGCAGAGGGGGCGCACGCGGCGGGCGGGCCGCCTGCGCCTGCGGCGGCGGCGGCTGCGGACGCGCCAGGAGAGCCGCCCGCGCCGGGCGAGGGCGAGAGGACGCCAGCATCAGAAACGTGCTTCAGTAGAGGCCCCAGCCCTTCGCATCGCACTTTCCGAAATAACGCCCGTCTCTCGCAACGACTGCGCCCGCAATCGTTGCGACGATTGGTCTCTTTTTATATAGTGGCCTTTGGGCCGTCCGCCACTCGGATAACCTCTCGGGCCCGGCCTCTCGTGGCCTCTTGGGGAACCTCTTGGCCATATCTCGCAAAGACTGCGCCCGCAGTTGTACGCAGTTGTTGCGACGACCTGGTGCCTTTTCGCCCCCCGACGCTCCCGAGCGCGCAGGCCTCCCCCCCGCTGATTTTGCCCCCCCCCAAGGACCGGCGACGCCCGGGCGCCGCGGGAGCTGTGGCGCCAGGACTCCGCGCCGGAGCGCGAGAACGTGTTTCGCGACATCGCGAATCACATCAAGGAGTTCGTTCAGAAGCGAGCTTTCGCCAGCCCAGGGACCGGCGCGGGGAGCCCGCGTACCATTCTCTTTTGGTCCCTCCGCTTCGTCGACTACGTTAAGTGTAAGGCCGTCCCAAGCGGCGAGACGTTCGACAGCGTGCTGGCGACGTACGACAAGAAACTGATGAATTGCGTCGTCCGAACTCTCCGCGACCACGTGCCCGATTTCGCCACGCTCCTGCGCTTTAAACCCTTCCTGGAGCAGTTGTCGGAGATCGACGTTCTGCCCCCTACGGGCAAGGCGCTCCTGTCTCTGGCGCAGGCGGACTTGTCTTCCCAGGACGACGTCGCGGTGGAGGTGAGTATCGAGAACGCTCCGAAGTTCTTCTTCAGCGCGGCGCACCAGGCGTTCGAGAGGGCGCAATTCGAGAAGCAGTACGAGGCGGCGAAGGCGAGGGGATCCGCGAGTCTGGCCGATAGGTTGTCCGAGGCGAAGGCCTTGCTGGGCAAGGCCCGCGGGCTGCCAGACGGCCACGGGGAGGGGTACGTGCAGGAGCTCGAGTTCGCCGTCGCGCTGTTCGGGTGCATGCCCGCTGCGGAGAAGGCAAAGCACATCTTGAGCGATGGGGCTGGCTGGCAGCGCTTCGACGATTGGCAGATGAAGGAGGTCCTCCCAGACGTCAGGGACTGCAGGCCGCTGCTGGAGTCCCCGCCCGACTTCCAGGCGATGACCGTCTCCGCGTACACGGCCGCTGCGGACGCGGTGCTGAAGCATGCCAGCCTGGCGGACGACGTGCCCGACGCGGCGACGAGGACCATGCTCGTGCTGACGAAGCAGCTGCGCGACGCCAGCGAGGGCGCCCCGAGGGCTGCCGAGGTCGTCGAGGCAGTCATCTTCGCCGTGGCCGTCGCGAAGTTCCACTTGAACGCCGCCGCCGCGGAGGTGCCGCGGGGAGCGGCGGAAGAAAGAGGCACAATCGTCGCAACCCTTTCGCCCGTGGCATTGCGCCGCAGGCGAAAGCGTTGCGACGATTGCGCCTCTTTTCCGCCAGGCCCCTTCGATGCCAAGTTTGGACGGCCTCACGTCCGCCGAGGAGGTGGCGCTGGCGACCGCGTGGGTCAAGCTGAAGACGGTCCGCAAGCTCGTCGAGAGTTCTGAGCGCGGCGCCGCCCTGAAGTCGGCGGTCAGCGGGATCGAGCAGCGCCAGCAGGAGGCGCTGGCCAAGCGAGCGGCTGACGAGGAGGCGAAGCGGGCAGCCGAGCGCGCGTCGCTCCCAGGCGCGGCTTCGGCGGCCCCCGGGGCCGCCCCGCCCCCGAGCGCAGGAGCGGCCTCGGAGGCGGCCCCCGCTGCGGGCCCCGCAGCCGCAATTTCAGTGGGCGACAAGGTGACGCTCACCGGCCTGACGAAGCTGAAAAAAGAATACGAGCCGCACGAGTGTGTGGTGGACAAGGTTTCGGCGAATGGGGAAAACATCACCGTGCTGATGCTGGCGGGGCCCCACAAGGACGAGAAGAAGGCGGTCAAGCGCCAGCAGGTTGTCCCGAGGGCGGCGCCGACGGCGGCCGCCGCGGCCGCCGCTTTCGAGGCCCAGGTGGAAGCGGCCTTCGGCGGGACCGACTCCACCAGCAGCCGCCCCGCCAAGCGTGCGGCAGAGGGCGAGTCCTCAGGGTCCGCTGCGAAGGCAGCGAAGACGGAGGAGCAGGCGAACGCCGACCTTGCCGCCGAGCTCTTCGGGGACGACGACGACTCGGACTGATTTTGCCAGGGATGGCTCGAGCGATCGGCGGACTCCCGAGCGGCCCAGCGCCGCTCTGAACTTTGGACCGCGGAGCAGACGCAACCGTGCAGCGTCGTTTCGCCGAGTTTTTTTTTACTTGCTCTGACGAGTCGGCCTTGGCCAGCCTGGCCAGGATCGGCGCGGGTGCCCCGTCGGCGCCCCCCAGAGCGTACTCCAGTCCGCGTCGCACTCTTGGCCGCGGGGTGAACGCAATAGTGTTGCGACGTTTCGCTGTTTTTTTTTGGAGCGCCAGCGACGCGCCATCGCCCGCCGCCGCTGGTGGCGTTTCCCGAAGCTCGAGAGAAAATGTGCGGATATGTTGCGACCGACCCTTTGCGAAGAGAGAGAGAGAGAGAGAGAGAGAGAGAGAGAGAGAGAGAGAGAAAAAGAGAGAGAGAGAGAGAGAGGGAAGAGAGAGGACGGCCTCGCCCGCGCCTCCTCCTTATCCTCCGTTCCAGGAGGGGAAAAAAAAAAAGGAAAAAAAAAAAAAAAAAAAAAAAAAAAAAAAGAACCCAAACAAAAAAGAAAAAAGGAAGAAAGGAAAAAAAAAAAAAAAAAAAAAAGGAAAGGAAGGAAAAAAAAAAAAGGAAAAAAAAGAAAGGAAAGAAAAAAAAAAAAAAAAGGGGAAAAAAAATGGAAAAAATGCGGCCCCGAAGGGAAGTGTCGAAGCCCAGGTTTCGGCAAACCCAGCCTTCGGCCTCCCCCCTCCGTCTCACTCATCCTCCTCTTCCTACTCCTCCCCTCCTCCTCTTCCTCCTCGCCTTATTACCCTCCTCTTCCTCCTCCTCCTCCTCCTCCTCCTCCTTCCCTCCTCCTCCTCCTCCTCCTCCTCCTCCTCCTCCTCCTCATCGTCTTCCTCCTACTCCTCCTACTCCTCCTTCTGTCACTCCTCCACTTCCTGCTCCTCTTTCTCCTCCCCCTTCTTCTCCTCCTCATCCTCCTTGTGTTCCTCCCCCTCGTCCAGGGGAAATGCGGCCGAAGCGTCGCAACCCGATTCGGAGGAGGGGGGGAGGAGGAGGAGGAGGAGGAGGAGGAGGAGGAGGAGGAGGAGGAGGAGGCGGAGGCGGAGGAGGAGGAGGAAGAGGAACGCTGGGGGAGAGGTTGGGTGTCAGATGCGACGCGGGCGCGCTTAGCTAGCTTCCACCTTCCCCCGCCCCGCCCCCCTTCCAATCTGGTACTAAACTTGCCTTGAACGGACCCCAAAGCGCCCCGAGCCCCCCCCAAGTGGCCCAATTGCTCTTGAACTGACCCAACTGTCCCTGGACTGCCCCAGCTGCCCCAAGTGCCCCAACTGCCCCGACTGATTTCAAACTGCTTCAAAAAAACCAGCTTCCGCAACACCCCGCGGCTGCCACCGCCGCCGCCGCCCAGCCGCCGCCGCCGCCGCGGCCGTCGTCGTC
>CAUYUJ010000092.1:477971-482971 GCA_963575745.1 Prorocentrum cordatum | reverse complement strand
TCCCCCCCACACTATGACTGCTTGCCCGGATATCCCATCTTGACCACCATTGGTTCTGCAGGGAGCCCCCTCAGGCGTGCGCCTTGCCGCCGATTTGGTTACAGCGCCCTCGAGCCATCCCGGTGCGCTTGTCGCGGACGGTGCTTGAACGGGTCACGTAGATTCTGCGGTAGTCTGGGGTTGCGCACCTCCCTCGTGACACGCGAGCCTCTGCTTCCTTGAAATTCCCGCTATGCGTTCCACAGTCGTTGTGGGGACTTCGCGACTCCGCCGATCCCCCGCGAGGCCACGAGCGCGTCGTGGTCGACCCTCTGGACCCCCCGACCCGTGCTGGAGACAATGATGTGTTGTGCCTGGTGCTGGATCGGCCAGGGGCCGCACACCCTCCAGAGTGAGAGCTCCCAAGGCCTCTTGTCTGGCGGCGCATTTCGAATGCAAAATTGTGTCGCCAAAGTCTGGGGGCTGCCAGGCCGTCGGTTGTCTGTTCCCCCTCCTCTGCCTCCTCCCTTTTTGTTCCCACTTCTTATCTGGGTGCAGTCGTGGATTCGTAGCCCCTTGGGTGGCTCAGTGGAGCCAGCGTTCTTGGCGACTTGGCCTCTCAGCGTTTAGAAGTGCCCGCAGTTCTGCTCCACGGTGCAATATTGCTGTCCGCTCCCTTTCTCTCCGTCTGAAAGGAATTAGGGCTCACAGTTCTGCGCGTGCCCTGGCTTCCACATGACAGAGTATGATTCGCGCTGGACAGCTCACTGCGCAACCAGGACCAATTAATGGCATAACTGATTAGCCACCCGGTTGGTATGGAGCCCGATCGCTTCGCGTATCTGTGTCCACGATAATTACAAATTTGTCGAGATGCCGCGAACCATCATAATCAGTCACAGTGAAGTTGTTCCTCCATTTTGTCGTCGACACACCCACAGACGAGCCGATGCTAGGAGGACGGCGGTGAACAAAATAAAAACACATGCGGGAATACATCTGATCGCCGAGCCTCGACCGTACCACGGAAGCTTAAGTACGCCATAGAGAAGATGTTTGTCCGCAGAGATTTGGGCAGATCAGAGCGCGCCTTGCTAGAGCATTTTAGTGTCTACGCGATATTCAGTGCGGCCGAATCCAGGGACCGTACGAAGGCACCATCGAACAGGGATCCGCGGCTCCCCCGATTGTCAGGGGACGACCAAGGCGATCGACGCCGAGGACAGCGTATTCCTGGCAAAGGTTGAGCCCGTCGTGTCCTTTGGATGTCAAGCTTTTTCAGCGGCAGCTTCGGACCGGAAGGGTACAACGAATGCAATGAGGACGAGCGCGAGGACGAGAGTCCTCGGGCACCACGTCAAGGAAATGCATCCACTCCCGGGCGCCTGCGACGGACTCGTGCGCCAGGACGCCTTGAAGTGGGAAAGTTACCTTGCGTGGTTTCCGTCCCTAGCAGCCGTGATACGAACGCTGTTCTTGAAACGGATAGCCAGTGGCTAACTATGCCACTTGCGAACAGGTGCGCCACTGCTTACACGGGATGCAATTGAGCGCGGCTTTTGCAAACCAAAGCGCCCAGCAGGAGCAGGGCAGGTAAAAGAAGGTGAACCCCAGGCCCAAAGTATTAGTTCATAGCCACGCCACAAGCATGTCCAGGTGCGCTCGATGCGGCAAGTTCGGGGACTGGAATCGCGGTTGCATTGGCGAGCCATGCGGTTGCCAGGCAAGAATCAAACACAGGACGAAGGGCGCTCTTACCACAGCAATGTCCCCGAGACAGCGCCCGGGCAGACCAGGACACCTCCATGTTAAGACTTGGATGGTGGCCACGGCGGCTGCGATTTCCGAAGGTGTGTCGATCGCCGTCGTGTTTACTCGACACAACGATTGCACTAATCATGTGGATCAATCAATCAAATGAAGCACGTTACCGTTGATCAAGAAGTGAGAGCAGGCTGCATCATTTTCTGGCGCTCCGGCGCCCCCGCCGTCGCCTTCAAGGCGTGCGGCCGCGTGTCGTGGCACGCGGGCGCGGACGTCGGCGTCGGCGTCCGACGTACTCTAGAATTGGAGGCAACGTGAGTTCGTGGACCGACCAAGTCAATCTCTAGCTGGGCGTTCTGGTTGGCAAAGCCAGGGCGACTAGCGATCCCCATGCGAGTGTCACGGAATGGGGCGTTCTGGCGTTGGATACATTGTGCAGTTGATCCCGTTGCAGGGTCTGTCTTTGTTCAGAGTTGCAGGAGGTATACCAGTATGTTGTGCGCTTGCGAGTTGTAGAAGGCGAAGTTTCTGCACACATTATGTTTTGCGTCGGGGTCTGCCATGAATCGCACGTTGGGCTCAGTGAGGTTGGGGTGGGTGGGGTGGGTTTCCTGGTCCGTTTCGCCGCGTCTGGATTCGGTTGCTGGTTGGCGGCGTGCCCGAATCTCTCTCCCCACCACGTTCCACCCCCCCTCCCCCCCATATGTTCCCCTGTCCCCCTCCACTCTCCCCCCTACCCTCCCCTCCTCTTCCCTCCCCCTGCCCCCCCCATTCCGTCCCTCTTCCCCTCCCCCACTTTCCCCCCTCCGCTGACCAGTTGGTTTCTAAGCCTTGAGCCCAGGGCGAAGGATTACATAGATCCTCACTTTCCTGAAACACCAACTTTACAGCACGCAGTTCTAAGAGAGGCAATCGGGGACCTGTACAAATCTTTACTCTGCGTCTCATTGTCTCTGCTTCCAAGATCTAGACTTGTGCGGAGCATGGAGCGGCCCTGGCCTCAGGCGAAAATATAGTAGTGGAAGACGCAGTTCTCCACAGAGGTGTCCTCGCCCAGGGCGACGCGGAATACTCGCTGTCGTTCATGATGGCCATGCGGATGTCGTACCCGCGGTACGTGTAGTAGGTAATGCTTGTATCATCTTCACCATCCTATCCGTTATCCGTTCCCCTCTTGTGGTTGTGCATGGTTCCGTCTCGTAGGTTGTGTTCCGTATATCATGGTTTGATCGCGCTAGCCTTCTCACGGGATCGCCACACCAAGACAATAGTTTTGTTCTCTGGCGAGTAGTTCTTGATCAGATCTGCTGGTCCTCTCCATCCAGGATCATTTTTCGTATCGGGTTCTCGCCACAAGTCAAGTTTGGCTGCATCCACAAGCTTCGCTGCATCTTCTGGCGTTCGCTGTTGAACTCGAGTGTCGTGGGCCTTGGCAATCCTGTCCTCGATGATCGAGGCATTAATGGCGTCCTCGGCGGCCATGCGAAGCCGAGGCGAGGTCCCAACGTCGTCGGGAACGCTCTCCAGGATGCCAAGGTGCGCCGTTAGACCATGAAATGCTGCTGCAATATTTCTTGACCGGTATCTCCATCGTGTCTTCCTCAAGGTGTTCATGTCCAAACTGACTTATCGGTAGGAGACAATGACCACTACCCGTGAAATATATTCAGACAGAATGTGCGTTGGCAATTTTGCGACCAACCCCCAATGTTAAGACCAAGACGCCATCGCGATGCTCAAGGATGTCGCAGAACAGTGCTGTTTCGTCCTCCAGCAGGCATGGACACTTGGAGCCGTTTCCTCCCATACAGTCTGCCTTGAACGTGATGTCGTTGATTCCAGCTTCTCCGAGAGGCATCGTCGCCGCTGCGAGCCCTGGATCCGCATTGCCACCGATGCCCGAGAGAGTGCTGTTGGTAGGTGCCATAGTGTGCTCGAGGCCCGCGTCCTTTAGGTAGTTGCGAACGTAGTCCTTCATCGTATCAGTGCCTGTGAGGCCAGCGGCGGCTCCAGGATCCACGATAACGCCTGTCACCTGACGGCCACGGACCACATGCATCTGACCATAGGTGTCGCTATCGTTGGTCATGAAGATCGTCCGCTTCATCAGAGCAGAGCCGAATCCATCCTCCATGGGATTGCTGCCGTTGTATGTGTCTTGCTGCTCAGCTGGAGGTCGGAAACGTTTGTCCTCATTTATATAGTCCAGACGTGAATTCTTGCCCGTCATGTCGAACATGTTTGAAGACTTTATCATTGTCGTGTCCGTGTCCAGCGATCTTGGCAACAATCCAGACAACGCACCAACAAACCCAAACGAGTGAGAATTTCCGTTGTGTTGAGATGTTTCGGGAGTGGGTAATTGCAACGAGGGGAACCCTGATGAAACGACAGGCGGCTCCAGCTCGTGCTCGGTGATGATGCCTGTCTTGGGCATGGCATCCTCTGTGCCCCAAGAAAAGAAGCAGATAAGCGGGGGACCCTGAACCATATATCCAAATTCTGATGCGTCGAAGTCGTAGTCATGGTAGTCGTCATCGTAAGATTCTCCATAGAAGCGCCTGCGTTGATTTCCTTGACTTGGTCGAGTATTGCTTGCGCCTCGGCCTTTCGAAGATGAACGATGCTTGCCACGACCTTGACGACGTTTGTTGCCATCGTTTCTTTATTTTTTTTTTTTTTCAAAATGAGAAACCGAGGAGCCACGGCGCTGGACGATTCAGTGGACAATCTGAACTCCGATCGAACTCGGAGCCACACATAGTACATCCATCGTCTGTTCCACCGCTGCTGTTGCCTTTCTTGCTTGTCTTGCCTTTGCCGTAGTAGTCGCCCTGAGATATAGGTGCAATCTCTGTCATGCCAGATGTTGCTGGAATATGCTGTGACCAATCTTCTTGAGACCATTCGGTATCATCATTCCACCAGTCGCCTTCGCAGTGAGTGCCGTAGTCGTCATAAGACTACCAGCCATCAGCATACCAGTTGTCATCATACCAGTGAACTTCGCCAGTGCTGTTTGACCATCTCTGGAAAGCTCGAGACTTGATTCGTCTCAGCATGGGCCATCCTTTGAAGTAGCGTCATAAGATACTCGAACCGTGCCAGGTGCCCATCCAACTTCGACTTGATATCGTCCTTCTGCCGATCCGACAGGCCGGAGGTCCGAAGAAGAAGGCACGAGTATCCAACGTCAGTGGTTTAGAAGCCTGGATTATGGTGCGCTTCATCGTAGAGCATTACCCACATCGTAAGAT
>CAUYUJ010000092.1:467971-475471 GCA_963575745.1 Prorocentrum cordatum | reverse complement strand
CGAGGGCTCGGAGACGATCGCGCGACGGTGGGTGACCTGGGTGTTCGGTGCCCCGCGGATCGGTGCGCCCCCCCCCCCCCCGAGCAAGGCAAGGAGAGGGGAGGAGGAGGAGGAGGAGGAGGAGGCGGAGGGAGGAGGAGGAGGAGGAGGAGGAGGAGGAGGAGGAGGAGGAGGAGGAGGGGCAGGGGAGAGGACCAGAGTAGATTTAAGATGCATCGACGATGTTGCAATGCATCCTCTCCGCTCGCGGCAGGACGAGATAGGCAGATTCGTGAAGGGCATGGGCGCCAAGGCCGTGCCTCGGCCGCCGCTCGCGCGCGGCTCTCGTCGGCGCCGCCCTCGATGCGGGGCAGGGAGGGAGGAGGGGGTGACTGTGAGGGATGGGCGCTCGTCGACGCGCCCTCGAGGGTGTGGAGGGAGGTGGTGGGAGGGGAGGGGCGCTGGTGGCGTCCGTCCTCGGGTCGCGCGTGCACTCCTGCCGCTGTTCCCCATCCTCCCCCTCACCGCCTCGTCCTCCGGCTGCTCCTCCTCCCTCTTCCTCTCCCTCTCCATGGTCCATGGCCCTTCCTCTCCCGTCCCCTCCTTCTCCCGATTCCCCCTTCCCCTTCATGTCCTTCTTTTCTTAGTCATGTTGCACGAGTAAGGGAAATTAGTCTGTGGTAACCTCGACTCCTTCTGGCTACCTCATGCGTCGGTGGCGGCACGGGCCAGGCCAGTCTTTGTACAAAGAGGGTGGCATGTGCACTATTGTATCCTCCAATGTCCGAGGTCCACCACGCCAGTTCCCTCCGATCAGTCTTGTGGAGACGCAGGCGCATCGATGCGCGCTGCCGTGAGCAGGAGCGAGCACACCACTCACAGTGCAATCAGATAACATGGCTTGTAGTGTGCGTGCCGTGTCGCGTTGTGTTATATGGCTATTCCCCCTCCCTTATCTTACATCCGCTTTCCGCCTCCTGTAAGAGGGGACTGCCACATTTGTGCTTGCTAGGAGCACGTACCAGGCGAACAGCGCGCCTTTCTTCTTTGTCGTGTTATGAGGCACCCTGTTTTCTGCACATCCTCGCCGTATCTTATTTTATCCGTTCCATGGTTACCGCCGCGTTTCCGCCCCAGGAAACGGATGATGATAGGGGTATGCTCCAATAGTAGTTGCATGTCGAGCCAGCCCACATAATTGACGACTTCCATGAAGACGCGGACAACTTGAATGTAACAGGTTCGTCTGACGTGCAAAGCTCATCATTCACTCACTCCTGCTGCACGCCGAACGGACGGCCGATGACCAGCCGGGTGGCGTTGCTTCCGACAGTCGCGCCAGTGCGTCATGGCTGGTTGGAAGCGCAGTGCGTGACGCACCACGACACACCAACGCAACACACGCAGAGCACTGCACCAGCCGTGGGCTCAGAGGAGATGTCTCTAATGTGCCGCCTGAGGGAGCCCCTGTCGGAGCTTGTGAACTGTCTGCCGCCCACCCCAGCGGCTGCGACAGCGGTGTCACGATTGCCTTGAGTCTGCTCTTTCGAAGAGAACTGCTGCCCCGCAAAGTAGGAGGGCCAGGCGCGCTTGGCAGCAAGCTGAGCTGGCTAGCACGTGTGGGCGGCACGCGGAAACAGTCAAGCGGATTCTGCCTCACCATGCGTCCGCATCCGCCGTGTGTATGAAGAGCCGCGCTTCGCTTGGGCTGACAAATCATCGGCATACGAAGTCTGATTCATGCAGACGAAAATGTCGCCCAACAGCTACTTTCCACCAGCACGCGCGGATAGCACAGCCGTCACACAACATGGACAACAGCAATCGTAGTTTCAAAGCCTGCGCACGTGCGTACGATACACGACCGTTTCGCCGACACCGCCACCTTGTCTGAGTGACGGAGGCTCCAGCACGCCTTGCGTGTCTGGAACGCGCAGATCAATGAGCTGAACGCTTGGTTTTTTGAAGAGCGTCCGAACATGCATTGTCAGAAGTGGCGGTCGAAAGCAGCAGGAACGCATGTGCAACAATAGCGGGTTCAGGCTACAGGCAAGAGGACCTTTGCATGGCCAGCGTGACGGCGAGAGGGGCAGGGAGGAAGCACGGAGCGAAGGGAGAGGCAGGCACGGCGCCCCTCCCCCTCCTTCCTTGCTTCCCTCCTCGTCGAACGCACTGCGCGATCAACCTTGCGTGCGAAACTCAACGTAGTTTTGGCTTGTCAGGCTGCCGCCCCCACACCCCCCTGGAACTTTTTCTGAGCAAGCCGCTGGGCGCGCCACCCGTGGCGTCAGGGGCCCGCGGTCACCGCGGGCAGACAAGGGCAGGCGCCTCGCCCGACCTCCAGCAAGCCCTTGAAATCCAGGCGGGAGGTCGACGCCCCTGGATCTTCCCTCTCCCCCTCCTCGCTCCCGCCGCCTTCCTCCGCTTGCCCCCCCCCCGACGCTCCCGCCGCCGCGGCGCCGTCCCCACCTGCCCCCATCCTCGCCCCATCCGCTCCCTGTCCCCCGCTCCGGCCACCCCCTTCGCCTCCCATCATCCTTTTGTTTCCCCTAAGCATCGGCGGGCGAGTTCGTGAACTGGGCGGCGGAGGCCAAGTTCGACAATTGAGACCTCAATGAAGGTCCTGCCCCGCGCGGGCCACCCTGACAGGACTTGATCTTTATCCTTATCCTGCCTGCCACCCGCTTCGATGCCCATCCTCCGCTTTCCCCAAAAAAAAATCGGCGGGCGAGTGGCCGCCAAGTTGCTACACCGATGGATCAGTGCTCGAATCCTGCCGCGTTTTACGACTCCAGCTGATGTTCCCCCGCGCGCGGTGCAGCTCCGCGCCGTCTTCGGGCCTGTTCGCGCTTGTGGTTTTCGCGTGCGCGTTTCGATACGCTTGCGATTGTCGCGCACATTCCTGACTTGTTTCGCCGGCGAGCCGTCCAGTTCACACGCCGTCATAGGTCCACAGCGCCTTTCGGGCGATTCGGTCGCGACTTGCGCGCGACGCACAAACCACCCGAGCGACGAACTCGCGACGCACGCGCGATACGCGCGCGACGCGCGCGACGCGCGCGCGCGCGCGACGTGCGCGCGACGCACCCCGACCCGCGCGCGACGCACCCCCGCCTGCGCACGACGCACGAGCGACCCGCGCGACGCACGCGCGACATACGCGCGACGCATACGCGACGCGCACTCGACCTTGCGCTTCTTAGTGTTGCCCCAAAAGTGCGCTGTTCGAAAGTGGCGGCGGCTGCGTCTTCAATTCCTCCAGGAAGGAAGGTGCTTCGCCCCTCTTGCTCCCCTTCCTCCTTCCTCGTCCTCCCTCCTCCGTCAGTTTTCCGCATTCAGCCTTCCTCCCCCCTACTCTCCCTCCCTCCTTCCCTTTTCATCCTCCTCTTTCTCCGCTTCACCCTGCCTGTCCATCCTCGCCATTCCTTCGTCATTTCTTACCCCTCACCATCCCCTTTTATCCCTTCATGTTTTTCTCCTTCGGCCACCCCCCCCCGCGGCCACGGCGCGGGGCCGCGAGCGGGGCCCCCGCCTTCAGCGAAGGGCCCCGCCGCTAGTGGAGGAAGAAAAATGGTATGGAACAACTAGGAGGGGTGAGTGGCAGGGATGCGAAACGACTGCGGCGGCAGGGGCGGCCTGGCAGGGGAAAGGGAGGGAGAGGAAGGAGGTCGGGAGGCGGTGGGACGATTGTAATGGTCACGTTGGTGATCGTGGTCGTGGTCGTGATTGTCGCGGTGGTCGTCGTGGTCGCTGTCGTGGTGCTGGTGGCGGGCGGGCTAGTGGTGGTCACGTTGGTGATCGTGCTACTGTCGGTCGTGGTGGCGGTCGCGAAAAACGTGGTGGTCGTGGTGGTGGTCGAGGTCGCTTGGTGGTGGTCGCAATCGTCGCGGTTGTGGTCGCGGCCGTTGGTGATGATCGTGGCGATGGTCGTCATGGCAGTGGCGGCGGTCACTGTGGCTGTGGCGGCGGCTGCGGGGACCTGCTTGCCTAGCGCCAGAGTGCGTTCAGTAGCACCACGGCACTACAACTGTAGTGGGGTTCGGTAGTCTGCCGAGGTCGCCCAGCAGCCACCTTCTCACCAAGAGGATTGTTGTGAGGGCGACCTGCTTTTCCTCGAAGGCGACTGGCGTTTTCGGCGGCCGTCAAGCGGGCGACGCGCGTGCGATCCGCCTCGCGGGTGCCCGCCAACTGGCGACGCACTCGCCAGAGGACTCCATTGCGAGGGCGACATGCATGTTCGCGGAGACGGCTGGCTTTTTTCGGCGGCCGACACACGGGCGACGCATGCGCGACACATCTTTTGTCGCAAGGGAGGAAGGGGGGCCTAGCACGCCAGTCGAGTCATTGGGCCCGAACAAAGAAGACACAGGAGCCGGAGAAAGCGAGGAGTCCGACGACGAAAACATGGGAGAAAACGGGCCCGAACAGGAGAAAGAAAAGCCAAACAGCATGAACACCGATGAGGTACGTACCGGTTTAAACATGATGGATTTGGCGCGGATGTGGCGGAATGGCTACCCGGCGCAAGCTTGGACGTCGTTCAACATGCGAGCGGAATTAAGAAAGCAGTAAGGCGATGCGGCAAGGGTCAGGCGCACGCAATTTCGGCACCCGTTTTACTTACCAGGTTACCCAGGACATCCAGCCATATCAGTGGATTTGAGGAACGTGCCAACAACGGGGCCGGTTGAGAGTTCCAGAAACATCTGAGGCACGTGGAAACGCCGATGAAGCACAGCCAGTTAGCCGGGATGACATTTGCGTAGTTCACAACGAAAATGGCGCACGGGCTTGGGACGATGTATCAGGAAGTAAGTTTGACCCAGGACTCATGTTTAATGTTCGGAAGGAGGAGGTGGGGCAAGTCAGGATTGCTTTGTTGTTGCGGGTAAAGCTTCAAGAAGTGCGAGGTGGATAGATTACGAGGGAGGCGAGGCCAACGCTGATCGCCGATCACGGATTGCGGCACCTCAAGTTAATGACAATTATGAGGGCAAGAACACATTTGCACCCACCCCTCCACTTGGAGCTTGAAAACACTTGTTCTTCATTGCCGTCACCGAGGGAATAGGATATAACCGCGGGTTGCGCAAGAGAGGACCCAAGCTGGGATGCATTGATGTTCGGCGGGCAAAATGTAGCGCCCAGGTCAAGAAGAACGTCTTCATCAGGTTACCCCGAAAAGGTCGTGAACCAGGCATGCGTGGAAGTTCGCTCAAGTCAATTTATACATGGCACCCGGGAACTCTGCCAACATCTAGGAAGACTGCCACGTGGACTTCGTGCGGGACATTGGTTCTGACAACGGAAAGGCATCACCATTTGCGTTTGCGTGGAAGGCACGGCGAAGCTGGCCAACAGTGCATGGGGAGGTTTTAATTCCATTGGGCAGCGATGTGGATCTTGACTGGTTCGAAGTTCGAAGTTAGAATCCGAGACAGACTCGGCCCAGGACCAGAAGATTAATTGCCAACCGTGATCCCCAACCGATGTGTAGAATGGAATCGCGACGGGTCATGGCACATGGCAGATCGGAGAGACGCAGAGATATGCGTAGAAGAATTGGGCTAAACAAGGAGGATCCGGAACCACTGCTAGGCCATGCAGTTAAGGCATACAAGCTTTGTTGGCCCGAGTCAGCGATATTGCACATCATTGTTCAGACATGCCGTTTTCGGCCAAAGATCTTGGGCGCCCTCTGTCAGCTCCAACCCGAGGGGCATGGGGAGGCCTTGCCAGATCGTGCAAACACTTCCAAGCGTGGGCATCAGCATTTGTACCAAGAGCACCCCATGGAGTTGACCGTGTGGACTGATTCCAAGTTTGCCGGATGCCTGATGTAAGACAACACGTAGATCAACGAGTAGAGGAACAGTTACGCGGGGATTCCAGTCGCTAGAGTCCGGGAGTTCGACTCAGAGCGTCGTGGCGTTATTTTGTGGAGAAGTAGAGTACTGCGGAATGGTACCAGGTGGATCAGCAGCGTTCGGATCTCAAGCGGTGTTCGCAGACTTCAACGTTGATTGTGGCATCGCGTTACGGAACGATGCTAGCGCGGACGTTGTCATCGCAAGCCGGCGAGGACAAGGAAAGGCAGACTCATCGAGGTTTGCCGGTTGTGGTCACAAGAGAATGTACGAAGAGGATACATCAAAGTGGTCAAAGTAGGAACCCATGGGAACCTTGCAGATGCGTTAACCAGATATGTGAGCAGGAACGACATCCCCATGGACATGCGAGGTACACATCAACATGCTGTTAGCGGAAGACCCGAGCTGGCACCTGCTACAGAGTAGTAGCTTGACCCGTGTTCGGGTTACTATTACGTTCCATGTGGCCGGAGATTTGAGCTCAGGATCGGTTGAGAACCAGGTGCTCGTCTACACCTACTTGACCAGATGTTAAACATAGTGTATCGTCTACACCTGCTCGTCTACACCTGCTCGTCTACACTTAAACATAGTGTATCGTGTGTTCGGAAGCCCCTGCACGTCTACGGCTAAATTGTATGTCCCTTTTGCCCGTGCAAGTTGCGCACGTGCCTTGCTGGGTTGGAGATCCGGCCCCTTGCCTATCCGTTTTTGCGCCGGCTACTTGTTTGTGCAACCTTCTTCTCCCCCGTCTCTGGTGATTGGGTGAGAAGGATGCACTCTTGTAGTATAGCTAGAGACGTAGCGGACGCGACTTGGTTAGGACCGCCCCGCGTGCGTCGGCCGATGCAAGTTGGCTCAAGCTGCAGCCGCATTCAGGGGCAAAGGTCCCCCCCATATTTTCAGGGAGGTGGAACATTTCTATAGGAGCACGAGGACGGGGTGGGAGAAGATGGGCACATGGAGGAGGTAGCAGATGCCCTCGCGCGGTGGCAGGCAAGACGGCCCTTGGCCAGGTACAAGCTGATAGCCCAGGACGCCGGCACGCGGCCTTCTGCGCCAATGGGGGGGGGGCCTTGACCTTCCAGGAGGCATGTCCTTTTCCTTCCCTCCATCCTTTGCCGTAATCCATCCTCCGTCCTCCTCCGTTTTCTGTTTTCCTACGTACCTCCCTTCCTCCTCGTCCTCTTCGCCGTTGTATATTCCTCCCTCGACCCTTTCGAGGAGGAGGGAGGAGCAAGTAGAAAGAGATAATCACAAATAAGATAGGGACGCGGAGTTCCCCATTCCCCTCCTCATCCTCATCATCAGCACCATGATCATCATAATCATCACGATCATTACAACCTAGCATCATCATAACCAGCAGCAGCAGCATCATTTTCATCATAAACATCGTCATCGTTATCCTCATCATTATCATCGTCATCACTATCCTCATCATCATTCTCGGTCCTCCCACTCCTCATCCTCCTCCTCCTCCTGCTCCTCGTCCTCCTCCTCCCCTGCGTTTCTCTTCGCCCTTCCATTCCTCCTCCTCCTCCTCCTCCTCCTCTTCCTCCTCCTCCTCCTCCTCCTCCTCCTCCTCCTCCTCCTCCTCGGACGTGCTATTTCCACATCCTCCTCTTCGCCCTGCCGTCCTGCACTCCCC